>JAZHYW010004173.1:0-60421 GCA_037355805.1 Ixodes ricinus
TGGAATCAATGCTATTTGACTGCTTTCATGAACTGACATAATAAGTCTGCAAGAAATTAAAACACTCAGCGGCAGCTTTGCTTCAGTAAGTGACGTCTAATATTTCTATACCAAGTGGCTGTCTTGGTTGGGCTTGTTTTATGTGTCCTAATACCCAAAGGTGTTTTCTTTTAGATAATGGAGCCACCCTGCTGGAGAAGACCGGCTGCCCACTGAAAGCCACTGAGGACCTCTGGTTCAGATGTTGTTCCTGCACCTATGTCACCAGAGATCAACGTGAAATCTTAAGCCACTTGGTTGCCCACGGTGATGAACAGTTCAAGTGCCAGCATCCTCCCATATCATCTGACTCTAGGTCCAGGTTGCACAGCCATTGTCCGAAGCATACAGGTGACAAGTTGTTTAAGTGCAAGCAATGTCCCAAAGTCTTTGCTCAGAATAGGTATCTGATCCTCCACAGCCAAATACACAAAGGTGAAAAGCGATACAAATGCAAGCTGTGCCCCCAAGCTTTTGCTCAATATATTGCCTTGACCCTTCATAACCAAACACACAGTGGTGAAAAACCTTACAGGTGCATGCTTTGCCCCCAAGCCTTCACTCAGAATTCCTATCTGACTGTCCATAACCGAATTCACAGTGGCAAAAAACCTTATAAGTGCAAGCTGTGCCCCCGAGCCTTTACTATGAATAAGACTCTGGTTGAACACAACCGAACACATACTGGCGAAAAGCCATACAACTGTAAGCTGTGCCCCCAAGCATTTGCTCGGAATCAGACTCTGATCCACCATAATCAGACACACAGAGGCGAAAAGCCATACAAGTGCATGCAATGCCCAAAAGCCTTTTGTCATAATTCCCTTCTGAACCGCCATAATCGAACACATAGTGGTGAAAAATCTTATAAGTGCCAGTTGTGCCCTCAAGCCTTTGTTCAGAATCGAAGTCTGATCCACCACTATCAAACACACACAGGTGAGAAGCCATACAAGTGCAAGCTGTGTCCCGAAGCCTTTGCACGGAATCAAGATCTCAATTGTCACAATAAAACACATGCAGAAGAAAAAACATTCAAGTGCATGCAATGCCCCAAAGCTTTTGCTCAAAATCAGTCATTGATCGGCCACATTCAAACACACAAAGGCGAAAAGCCATACAAGTGCAAGCAATGCCCCAAAGCCTTTTCTCGGAATTCCCTTCTGAACCATCATAATCGATTGCACAGTGGTGAAAAACCTTATAAGTGCCAACCGTGCCCCCGAGCCTTTACTCTGAAACCAAGTCCGATCCACCATTATCAAACACATAGTCCAAAAACCATGCAAGTGCAAGCAATGCACCAAAGCCTTTCCTTAGAATTCCCTTCAGACCTGCCAGAATCAAACACACTGGTGGAAAACCTTCTAAGGTTTAGCTTGCCCTCAGGCCTTTGCTTGGAATAGCACCCTGATTGTCCAAAATTGAATGAACACGACTGTAAAACCTTTCCAGTGCAAGCTGCATCCTTAGGAATTTGCTTTGAATCACAGTCTGATTCATTATAATAAAATCCATACAGGTCAAAAGCTTTGTGTACGTCCAAGCCATGCCCCAAAATTTTCACTCAGCTTGCACACCCAACCAACAACACAGTCAAACACACATGGGGGAGAAACTTTATGGGAGCAAGCTATCCCCCAAAGCCTTCTCTCAGTTGGTAAGCATGAACAACCACATTCAGACGCACTGTTGAAAAGATTATAAGTGCAAACAATGCCGAGGACACTGTTTTGAAGAGCATTCTAGCTTGCCGCAATCAAATGCACACATGCGGAAAGCTTTTTTGAGTCGCCTGTAAGTTTAGCCTGCCATGCTTTATAGTGCAGTCATTTAGTTCACATTGAATTCTTTGCTACCTCAGTTGAAATGTGTAATTCTTTATCAATTTTACATATTTACATAATCCAAGCAAAGGTTATGAATTCTATAGCCTTTGCTCGGAGTAATAGTGTAGCGTGTTACACTCAAATGTATGTGCATGATAAAACTTACAAATGCCAGTAGTGTCCCAGGACGTTTTTTAACTCGTCTTGCTTCAACACCTGAGGGTATTGGGATCAAGAAGCTGACAAGGAGTAGACTTTGCAAACACCAGCAATGTTACACAGTGTGCGGTAGAGTACCTCACTTGCAGGAATATAACTCGAGGGCAAGTTTTGAAGCCTTAAAAAGTTATTACTATTCTGGCGTGAACGCAAAGTTACCACACCTGAGGACATGGTGGAAGTGAAAAGGGGACGAAAACCTGCAAAATATTGGTGTAATCTTTTACTGCACTCATCGTCGCTACTCAGCACTAACACGCAGGTGACTTCAGAAATATTCAGGGTGTCACAAAAAAATTTGTACAGTGTTTTTTTACCGCAAAAATGAACTAGCTAGGCATCGCCGAACGCTCATTCTCCATCCAAGGTAGCGCTAGAGGTCACAACCAGATGCCAAAGTTTCAGCCCGATCTTATACCTTATTCAAAAGTTATAAGTGATTTTCTGAAAAGTTCAATGGGAAAATGGAGCCCATTTTCGCCCGTTTTCGGTTTCTGGCACTATAGAGCCCCATGTATTCGAAAACTCCTCCGGCCGCCATTTTTCTATTGAAATTTTCAGAAAATCACTTATAACTTTTGAATAAGGTATCGGATCGGGCTGAAACTTTGACATTTGGTTGTGACCTCTAGCACTACCTTTGGGTGGAGAATGAGCGTTCGACGATGCCTAATTAATTTTTGCAATAAAAAAAACGTGTAAACTTTTTTTTGTGACACCCTCTACTTGTCTCCTAGTTTCTTTTTCTTCCGCGTGAGCTCCTTTTCCGCAAGCCATTTTTCTCAAATCTTGGCACACTGTGCCAAGTCATTAGGTACACCAAGTGCACAAAGCCGAAGCACAAATGCCAAAGCAGAAACTAAAATATGCACAGGCAGAACAATTACTGCTGGACCTGGTACACATCATTTTTTACCTTGCTACCTTCCCTGTTCATAAACAAACTTATCGTGTTCCATGATTGTGTAAAATCAGACATCGGTCTTGGGTTGGCTTGTGGCTTGACTTGGCCTGGCTTGAACTGGCCAGTGTCCCGTACTCCCGCGTAGTACACCGTATTTTTGTGGCTATGTGCGTTGTACAAACATGAGAATGACGGGGAACGCTTTCAACGTTCTCTATACCTCCCTTTACGTGGCGCAAGTACTAGCTTTCCTTCCCACACCCCCGTTTCTTTTTGCACCTAATTGACTGCATTCAGGGCATTCAGTCAGAGGGATAGCTTTCTCCCAGCTCACGCGCCACGTGGCAGAGCTTGATTCTGAATAAAACGCAAAATGTGTTTGGCAGCAAATAATTAAAAAAAAAAGTCCCATTGCATTTGTGAAAATAAAATTATTTGTATTTTCGTTTGAATCGTTTGACTCCGTTTGCTTCCGCCAGAGCAGGGTGCACTGCAAAACACGGGGAAAAAGAGGTCAGTTGCGTGTCGGGAGTAGTATACAGGATCCCGTTTGATTGCGGATTATGCTACATAGGACAGACCAAGCGCTGTATAAACGATCGTCTCACCGAACACAAACGTTGTGTCAAAAACAAAGATCCTTATTCGGAAGTATCAAAACATGTAGTTGAATGCAATAATTGTCTACCTAACTGGGACTCAACAACAGTCATCTTATCAGAAAAGGATGATTGGAAGCCTTTGATAAAAGAATCTATAACAATCATGAATCATGGGAATGCGGTAAATAAGCCATCCCTCACAATAGATAAAGAACAAAGAAAGTTCCTACAAATTTGATGTCTGCGCGTCTTGTCAATTGTTGTGTTGAGGCCTTTGTCCGATTTTAAGTCATTTCGCTTTTTTGTTTCCTGGTCGTTTTTTCGTTGCGTCCTTCCTGTTATAGCGTTGGGGTTTCTTGGGGGTAATGCACTTTAGTCCTTCTACTTTGCTTTTGTTTTTGTCTAAACGAACCCACTACTACTCGGTTCTATTGTAATGCTTGTTCTTTGTTGTACTGCTTGTGGTACGGGTTTCCCCAATTCTCCCTCTCTTTCTTTCGTCTCTTTTGTTTTGTGTAGGTTTCTCCCTCTTTTTCCTTCGTCTCTTTTGATCTGTGTAAGATTTGACGCCTACAGTGATGGAAGTGCTGCGCCATTTGCGCCAAATTGCGCCTTGAGCGAAAGTCTGCTACATCTTGCGCCAAAGTGCCATTTTGGCTAAGAATTGCGCCACACCTGCGCCGAGGTGGGCAAAAAAATTGACATATTTGTTTTATTGGTTGACTTTAATATTTAAAAAAGTAGAAAGAAAGAAAAACGGTAGAAATATGTATTTCACAGCGTCTCTACTTACCGTATACGGTGTTTCATCTAACGTCAGAGCACAGTCGAAGGTTCGAACATATACAACGCGAACACACAGTAAAAGCGCAAGTCACGGGGCATTCGCTGCATTTGATTGGTTTAATCGACGAAAGGACACGTACAGCAAGATGGTCAGATGCCTCGATGTCGCGTTTTGACCTTATTTGGTCAATCCCATTGGCTCGTAGCGTCGGCTGCGCTTTAAATTAAGGAGAAACAAAGTTTCAAGATTGCTCGACCACCGCATTGGCCGGACGATGCGCTAACGGCTTGATCACCGACATCCAAAAATTTTAGACGATGTCGAATATTGTCAGGAGCCAAAAGTCGCGACAAAACGTTGCAAAACACACAGTAGGATGGCGGCTACTGCGATAAGACAGAACCAGGCTGCTGTACTCCTGGTGACATCAGTTGAATATTATGTCTGCCGTATGACTCCATGGCACCTCTCACCAGCACACACGCATCGAGCTTCACTGCCTTGCACCGGAGTGTTCGGAGTAGCTGTTGACATGGGTGAGCGTCTGGTTTAGCACGATATAGGGGGTATTCACTGGCCGCCATATTTGAGGTCACTGTTTAGAGCGCATGCTCAGAACGAGCTCGCATTACTAGGCTGCCAAGACCGGCAATCTTGATGGATCGGGGTGCACGTTGCAAAAGAACTTTGGAAGCTTGCCATCAGCACGTGCTCAGCATTAGCGCACACAGATATGGCCGCCAGTGAATACGCCCTATACATGTAAATTATGCTCAGTACTATTGCAGGTCCACATTCTTTGATCTCGATTATATGATCTTGTTTTCAAATGCTGCGTCGAGAAAGGAAAAAAAAATATGCGGTGCTTCATTTTGATAAATGTAAGCGCAAGAGTAGGTTTTCATAATATTTGTGAGTGGCTGTTCTTTTTTTTTTTTTCAGTTTATAATAGTTAAGTCTTGAGTTCGGTAACGATCAAATTTGGGAGGCGCATTTTTACTGAGAGACGTGTTATCGATTGTGTTGGTTTTTGGTGGCATTTTACAAAAACATTGCATACAGGCTAAATAAACTACCGGGTGTAAAAGTGGGAGGGGAGGGAGGCTTTATCCTCACTGAAGTGTGATTCATTTGTCATCGATTTGATTAGTACCCATTGTAAATAGAACCTACTCTGAACAGAGCCTTATTTCTGAAAAGAAAGCTCTGTGTACCTTTTGTGCCCTATCGGCTCTTATTACAAAAGGTAATAAGTAATATGCTCCCGTTTCAAAGACAAACCCTCAGTCATTATCAAATATAAACTTATTTGGCGATGCAATCAATTTTTTTTCCAAATGTTATGCTAACAGACGTTGGCATCTGCTCCAAAAGCGTCAGTCGTTGCTCCAAACGAATATTTTGCCTGCTACAGAACCTGCTCCAAAGTGTCAAATGCCGCTTCCATCACTGCGCCTATATTAGCACCTTTCGTTGTCAAATAAAATTCAGCTGTGTTTGAGACTTTGTGTTTGTCCGTCCCTTATTGTCCCAGTCTCGGGGTTTTTGTCGAAATGTACAATATTCAGTTTGATTGACCACATAGGTTCTGGATTCAGAGCCAGACTTCTTTTGTATTGCACATGAGTCTTTTTTATTCGAATGCCACTGTTTATCATCACTCAAATGTATTGGGAGGTGGGAATTGATTCATAGTCAGCAGTGGTCAAGAGGCTGGTCAACGTGATGGTAAATATTTTATCTTTTTAAATGTAACGAGATGAGTCGGAGCAGGTTACTACTATTTATGTTCTGCATCTGAACACGCACAGGGGCATGCTTTTCTTCTCCCGTTCCGAGCTTCTTTGCCCTGCTGCTCGAGGGTTGCTCTTTTGAGGTGTAGTCGAATACATTTGTAAAAATATCTTCCTTGTGGTGGTTTTGTTTTCTTGCTTACTACTTTTGTTCCATGTTTGTAGGTGAAGGAAACTTGTCGATAATAAATGTGTGAGGAATATTTGGTTTCATTCCTTCTTTTAAAAAGATAGCAGTCTGGCTGTTTGAACCTTCATGCTATCATCTTTTTCAGTTGTTGCAGATCTTTTTAAACTAAAATAAATAATTTTATACCTTTTTTTTTCTGTTTTGATGTTATGTATTAAGGTGCGGGTCTCATTTTAGCAGTTATCCCGGGAGGGCTGACTGCCAAGTGTGTGTACGCATCTTCACAGAGTGGAGGAATTGTATAAATAAAACCAACTAACTGAGTACAATAAAAGGTTAACCCAAAGGTTCCTTGAGGTGGTGCAGCTATCTTACTCAAATTTCATGAATGTAACTTGTAGGAAAACCATTTAAGCCTAAAAAGTCCCATTTTTTTACCTATGCACGTTGAGGAAAATGGTAAAAACCGCCTCATTGATGTAAAGCCAAAGCGTGAAAGCTTCTTTGAGATGAGAACCCAAAAGTAGTTCCAGGAGATCCTAGCATGTGTGGTGTCGTCTGTGAGCAGCAAAGTCAACTAGGCAGAAAAACAAAAGCTTTTCTTTTTAGGCTAAAACTCTTTTCGGTAACCCACACTCGTGAAATTTGTGTACGATAAGTGCACCACCTATGGACGTCGTCGTGAGAAGTTTTGATGCACTCCATTCATTGGTTTTTTATACAAAATGGTTTATGCCCAAACTTTGCTCAGAAATACTATCTTGAACAAAGAATAGTGCCTCTATCGCCGAACTTGTCAGAAATGATGATGGACCTTTGTCCACTGAGCTTCTGCCCGTGCGTACACCTTCTCCCCCTTGGCCTTTTTTCCTGCTGTTGCCAATTTTGGAGAGCTTCGTCCTGCACGACCAAAACATTCAGCACCTTGTATCGTCTTTTTTGAGCGTCGGTAGCTTGGGGCATAAAAACATTGAAAGCCAAAACAACGGCAAGATGCAAATGTGTTCCGAAGGGCAGAGGCATGCTGGATGGATGGAAAAAACATTAAAACCACCTTGGTCGTTGCGGTTGCGCTATGGGATGGCCCTTATTTAGGTAAAGGGTCTAGTTAGAAGGTTTGGCTGCTTCCTGTCTTCTGCAAGAAGGAGATTGTAGATTTCAGCATTGTCTGAGAACATATTTTATCCTCCGTCGGCTTTATCCAGAAGGAGCTGTAGTGTTCCTGATTGAAAGAAATCCACTATACACGGTTGGCAACATTGGTGTGTACCAAAAAAATGAGAGCTTAGCTGATGCGATGGAGGGTAGCTTCACTTGCCCTCTCTGTGAGAATCTTGAGGTCGGTTTTACGAGGGTAGAAGGAGGGTGGGTGGCTAGGTTTGAGGAGCTTAAAAGGGAGTTCAAGGAGAAGAGGGAAAAGCGGGCTGTGCTCAAAACGTAGGTCAAGGAGCTCCTTGGGGAGGAACAGGAGAAACTGGCAGAACTCGAAAATTTTGGGGTAGGTTTTAAGAGGATACGAAGAGACTGGGCGGTTATGTTTGAGGAATGGAAGGACATGTGGATGGAATTGAACAAAGAGAAAGAAGTGAGGGATGCTAGAGGAGGCCCGGCAAGGTCAGCCTGAAAAGGTGAAGGCGACGAAAGGTCCAACAAAGATAAACATGAAGCAATGGAATGGTAGCTGGAGGTGAGGTTAATGAAGGAGAAGGAAGGGCGAAAGGCCGTGGAAAAGGAGCTAGAAAGGGTCGGACGTGAGCTGCAGAAGATGAGAAAAGCAAAGGACGTAGACACTAGTGTGGCGGCAAAGGCAGCGAGGCCGTTGTACAGTACAGTGGTGCGACGGCAGTCCCCTACTCCGACAGCTGCCAAACCAGCGATGCAGGAAAAACAAAAGGGAAGTGGGCATAGAGTGTTGGTAGTAGGGAGCTCTAATGTGTCTAGGTGCACAGCAGGGATTGCCAGCAGAGTCGGGGGAGATGGGAGAGTAAAGGTCGCAGCCCTCCCAGGCAGGGGGATGGACACCACAGTGGAAATGTTGACTGTGAACAAGGAGGAAAACCTTGTGGTGGAGCATGCAGGATTGAATAACATCCTAGGGAGAAGGGGAAGGGACCTGGCCACTCGCATCGAGGAGGGTGTGAAGCAGTTGAGGGTCATAACCTCTGGGATGAGGCACATTGTAATCTGCGCCAGCAAAAAGGTTCTGGGAGCACATTCATGCGCAGGGAAGAAAAACGGAAGAGTTCCATTGTTCATTGACCACACAAGAGGGGATAAATGTAGAGGGCAACGAGGCAAGGGAATTTATTAGACAAACAATCGAGGCCACATTTGCAGAACTTGAACCGAACGAGATTGGACAGAACACAAACAGCAAGATGGCACATGACGACAACGCAAACGAGACAACTGAGACGACCACGGGGGAATGGGACAGCAGAAAGTAAAGTACCTGCTGGAGTGACAGGCCAAGAAGGCATAGGAAATCAAGACACTAGGAACAAAAAGCAAATTAAAGTTAAGACAGCTCATTCACAGAACTTTGTACGCTATTCGAAAGATACCTCTTGAACCAAAAATTAATTTTTGTGGTCCTCCATACACTCTTGACCTGTTTGTTTAGATAAAATATTCCATGTCCTGAAACGGCTGAGCTAAATCTCGGGATATATGTAGTGCGTAGAAAGTATGAGGCTAAACACCGACTGACTCGTCTAGTTTCAGCGTGCTTGCTGCTTGGGGCAGGTTGGACTTCATTCACTAATGATCATAATGCGAGAGGTCTTGTCTTCTGGTTGCTGTTGGCTTCACCCTCAAGCTACTGAACAGCTGAATGCGAGAGACTGGTTTACTAAAGACATAAAAGCACAGTAGAAAGAGTGGAGTTTCCGCAGATACAGATAACGAAAGAGTGGTTATCTATGTGATGGCATCAGTCTAGGGAAGGAAAAATATTGGCCTGGCAATCTGGGCGATTCACACCCTTGCTTGTTCCATCAGAGCAAATCCAACCAAATGCCAAAACGTGATTAAAAAAAACTTGCGTGGGAGTTAACGCAGATGTTGAAAAAAAAAAAGGTTTCTGTCGCAGGTTTGTTGCTAGCTACGTTGGCCGCTAGTGTGTGAATTGCCCTAGGCCACGCTCCCTATAGTCGGTGACAGGTCAAGAACGAAGTGGAAGCTCCTCCCACCCCTTTCCACTTAAGCGGAGCAAATGGTGGGGAGGTCGCCCCTCTCTCCGGCGTTCGCACTACTAGAGGGGAAAGGGGTGGGAAGAGCTTCCACTTCGTTCTTGACCTGTCACCGACTATAGACCGTTCCATTAGGGTCACAGCAGAGAGGGTAATAGAGAGAAAAAATGCTTCCCCCTCTCACCCCGCATGTCGTCTGGTCCGCCAAGTGGGCTGTACCTAGCATCCAGCTGGCCAGCAAACTCTGTTTAAAATCGCGTCATTTTGGAAATTTCAAGCGCAGATGCGCAGATTTTGGTATGCCAGTTATCGTGTAATACTATGCTAGATAAAAAGACTAACAGGGTCCAATTGTGCTGTTACCTGCGTGCAAATAAAAAAAGGATAGGGAAAACTGTGTCAGATTGGCAGGTCTCTCCAGCGAAAAGTAAATCCGGTTGCTGTACCTTTTTTACCATACAAAGTTTGTACTGGTGCAGGCCTTTAGCGACCATGAGTGGAAGTCTCAAGTAATAAATAAAAACGTGCTCTCCTGCCGCAATACACGCAGTAGTTGAGGGTAGTACTGCCGGCTGATTTAACTGCTATTTAAGTAACGGAAAAAAGATTTGCGAGTTGATCATTTACCGAAATAGAACAACAGAGAGCTGTAGGCTGATTTTGGAGTAGCCATAACTATTCTAAGAGCGCGAACCACTTCACAACGGCAGCCACGGCCCACGAGGGAGAGTTCGATGTTCGGCACAGCCCGCCGGTACAGCCCAAAAATGGAGGATGGCAACCTCCCGGTTTGTCGTCTGCTAGCGGAGTCGGGCACGTGCCCTCTCTCTCGTTTCACCCCGCCCAACCAACCGAACCCGCTGAATTTCTCGGATGTATGGAGAGGGCGCTGCTGTCGAACAAAATGGTGCCGCCCAAAAAGCGCGCACACAAAAAAGAAGAAAAAAAAGGTTTCTGTCACGGGTTTGTCACATGTTGCAGGTGGCGGAAGTCACTGCTTGATTACAAAAATGCGATAGAAATTACAGAGAAGATGTAAGCGAGCCTCGGGTTTTACAATGTTGAAAGTACAAAAATACATTTGCTTTATTCAATGTTTTCATCCTTTAACTTATTCTTGGTGGCTACTGTGGCTAGGTAGCGGGTGCTACCCCTAAATATCTACTTCAACCATCTTTGTGGATCCATTGCTCATTTACGAATGCATGCAAATCATATGTGCAAATCGCACATCAACCAGCAAAATTTGATTGAGAGCGCAGACGAACTTGATTACAAAAATACATTTGCTTTGATTTTCTACTGAATGTATTCATCTATGTAATTATTCTTACTGGCTACTGTGGCTAGGTGGTGGTTGCTGCCACCCAGATATCAGCTTCAACCGTCTTTATTGATCCATTGCTCATTTACAAATGCATGCAAATCATGTGTGCAAATCGCGCATCAACCTGATCAACCACATCGACCAGCAAAATTTGATTAAAAGAGTGCAGACAGACTGGTGTACTTACATTTACCATGTTGATGAATTGCCCAAGACTGGGCCGAATTAGAAATATAAATCTGTGAAGAGAAAGAAGGAAGTGACAGGAAGACAGCTGCCATCACTTCGCATGTGGAGTCTTCTCGACCTCTCCTTTTTAAACAGACAGGTACTGTTCTTAAAACATCTTGTAGGTAAGATTATAAAAGTATTGAATCGTTAGGTGATAGTGACAACCACCGAACTGCTCGAACTTCCGGAGCTCGGTTAGCGGTTTCCGCGACGATCAAAAGACCTCATTTCGGCTCGGGACGTTTCGGATCGGACTTATCGGTGCGAAGTCATTTTGGTGCGCGGTTGTTTCGCTGCTGGACATTTCGGCAAGTGCGATGTCGTTTAAATGGTCACTTGTAGAGCTCAGAGCACTATATAGCTCCTTCGAGCAAAGTAGCGCAAAGCTGGAGCCTGGCGGGCTTTGGAGTAGCACAGAGCTCTATGTGTGTGGGGAGAGTTTGGCCAGTCTATGATCTCGCCGCCGTAACGCCTCCTTCCCAGTTAGCCAATCAGCCCGCGGCGCAGACTGAGAGGCGTGAGCGCATGCGCGTGAACTCCCAGCTGAGCGGGGAGGGCCGCCATTTTCGATCCTTTGCCTGGTGGAATTCATAGCGGGATGCATGGAATCGACATCCAAATTTCGGTTCGGCAGGCTCTGGCAAAAAAAATTATATAGTGTTATTCTTCGGTGGCTTTAAAAGCTATCGAATGAAGTTTCTCCACGTTTGAACGCAAACTTTTATCCAGGAAAAAAAAGAAATAAGCCCGTAGCAGACGACATGTAGCCTCAACAGTGCTCGGTGCCGATAGCGTTGCGTCAAAGTGGCGGTCGTCTCATCTTTGCTTCCTTCTTCTCTCGCTCCTTCGGCACTCTCCTACATTTCTTCAATTCTCTCCTCTCCAACGCCTTCATTGCCACACCCACTGGCCAGACTCCGAATATATGGCTCTGGAGTAGCACAATCTAGAACGCCATCTCTCGGCGACTAGCGACGAACGTCCGGAGGTTCCAACTCCGGTCTCAAATGCGTGGGGAAAGTGGGAAAATAGTTTTTTCTTCAATATTTTGGGGGTATAAAGAGCGACAATAGTTTTTGACATAATAACGAAACATTTGACAATAATTTGCGCTAAATTGTGCGCCACATACGAACGTAAATTTTTTAAAAAATTGCCTGTGTGGCATTATGCAGCGGACGACACGGCGCAGTGGACAATCCGCGAAGAAAACGTCCTATCGCTCACGTGACCTCCTTCGGCCAACCCAAAAGTCTATCTCCGCTGTGTAAAAAAATCGTCTGCTTCAAACGCCATTGCCTTGGAAAACCTTCTCACAACTTTTACACGCATCCAATATTATGAAAACTTTATAAAGTGTTTAGTGCTTTACCAACTTCACGACAAACTAGTTTCGAAAAGTATGAACTCTGCGTTTATTTTTTAACCAGCTGTGTTGCGTCGATCTTCATGTGCTTTCCGATATGGTGGGCGCCTCCTGGAACTATCACATGATTTGTGCCAAGCTGCTCAGTCGGTCAAGTTGTCAACCATATTGTCGGCCATGTTGTCGGCAAAACATGCTTATCAAAGGATTGCGTTACTCTGCTTTTAGGAGCTATGTAGTGCTCTAGTAGAGCCCTGTGCGAATATCAGTTTGTTTATCCGATCTGCATCCACAATGGTATCTGCAAACTTCGGAACCATATCCCACCCATGATACGCGCATTCCCATTACATCGTAAGATGAAGCGTGAATGTAGAAAAAAGCATGTGGATGGTGCCTTTATGATGAAATTCATTCCGTCGTGACCTGTTTTATTGTATTTTGCAACATAAGCGATCCTCCTTCCAGGCACACTTCGACGCAAAGTCTTCTCCGAAAGTACACACTTCGCATCAAAAAGACAATAAACCTTTTCCGAGTCGGCACGGAAGTCGGCACGAAAAATCAAGGAAATTCAGAAGGAGGCTGTAGATCAGCGAGTAGAACACGTAATTGCAGCATATATATAATTGTGTTACACAAAAAAGAAAGTGGACAGAAAGAAAAACACGACGTTTAGGTGGACGCTAACGAGATGCCCCTCTTTAAAGTCACGTTGGGCACACGCCGCAGCTCAGAGAGCGAAGAAACTGGTAGCGTAGCTCCCATTATTGATTGGTAGCGCAGGTAGGTCACTTCCTCGATTTATAGTTCGTGCAGCCACCGCCTGGTGCCGTTGGTATGTGGAAAAGGTCCATTGCAGTTATGAAATCGTCCTGAGCGTCTGCAACACTCGTACCAAAAAATAAACTTAAAAAGAAGGATGTTTCTTTACGTTTTGCTCTGTAACGCTTACTTTAAGCGGACGTGTATTTTCAAGACATGAAAATTAATAAAGGACAGACAAATAACATTGTTTTACTTTGTTTAGGTCAAACAATAAGAAAATGAAAGAAAAAGGCATTCACTCATCACAACAAATCACAGTATCTACATCACAATATTCAATAATGCGGTTTCAATTTTAGATCCAAACCTACAACTGGATACTCGAACCACAGACAACAACTTGCCAACTGTCCCGGAAAAAAACACACACAGACCTCATGTTATTTATTGAAGAGACTTCTATACTTTCTTGTGGCTGGTACGTTTTGTGTTTACATCGCCCGAAGGATATTTTCCACTCTTTGCTTGCCAAACAAGAACACACTTCCTGGGACGATTGATGCCCCTGCATTCTTTACTGTTCTTAGTGGCAGCATTTTTGGCCAGAGAGAACAATCTAAAGCGATTTTTGGTGAAAATCAGGTCTTTTTGGCGTACAGAACAATTTGTTTCCTGAATGGTATCTTTTTCCTAAGAGGGTAATTTGCTCCCGCAAAACATTCGATGACGCGCTTCATAGTGTACTTCACTAATTTACTCTACACTAGGGCTACCAACCGTCCTGGATATTACGGGACTTTTCATAAAGCGTCCTGAGTCCCGCATCGTCCCTGTCAGGATAGCTATATGTCCCGGATTCGGTTCAGACCATCTGTTAGCAGTTTTATATGGGATCAAATGCAACCCCAACAATGTGTGTCATGCTGCAAGGCACAAAGTTAGCACGAATCGCGTGCTAAGCAAAGCTGCGGTGGCTAGCATTGACTGTGAGAGGCTTTATCTACCTCAGCATGCAAGCCATGGCAAGCCGGAAATCGGGGCAACACTTTGCCGCTGGAGCCGCAGTGGGAAGCTCCTGTTATCATCTTCATTGTTTGTATAAAACCCCCTTGTATCACACTTTTGACGCTCTCATCGTCTTACCATGTACACTGCCACAAGACTAAAGATATACCATTACTAAGCAAACGACTACCAAAAAATAAGGGGGGAGCGTCCACCCTACTTTATCAAAACTGGGTTAATCTAGGCATGGGCACTTGTTAGGTCAAATCGAATGCTTGGCATATATTTTGCAGGATTCCCAAGTTTGGGAAATGTACTGGGCGCTTGACCGATAGTGGTTGCTTCCGCGGTATTTGACGATAGAATAGGTGGCCCCTGGAACCCAACTTTTTCTTTTCTAAACTGACCTAAAAGTGCCATATTTTTTTTTTATTGAGGAGTTTTATTCTTTAGTATCACATGTAGAATTTCAAAAGTTTATTACACAAAAATTTGTATATTTCTGTGTGCACATGAACCTCGTAACAGTGGTGTGCATGCACAAAGCATCCTGCATTTCCGCATATGCGTAGGTACCTTACATCCTCTGGGGTTGAGTGTAAAGAAAACAGTAAATTAGGGCAGTCTTGTTGATGTTTTGATGTTTTCATGCTAAAACACCAAGCACGGTACAACCGCCTTATTTGAGGTTGCAATCTGTGTGGAATCGCCGCCCCATCCAAATCATCGTTGTTGTCGTCAGCAGAATTACTAGAGGAGCTGAGTTTAGCAACAAGGTCGTCATTGTCGTCACTCGACGAACAAAACTCAACTTCTTCCGAGTCACTCCGACTTTCTTCAGCGATCGCTTTTTTTTGCAATGAAGTTCCCTGTGATCTGTTGGCTAGCGACGCCCACTTTAAATGACCGTTGCCTGTCGCCAGAGTATTTTCAATGTTTTCAATTATCCTACCAACGGTGGCGAAAAGAAAAAAAGACGCCAACTCACACGAGTGCTGCCATCTATGGTCAGCGCCACAAACCACTCAGCTGTGCGTAGCCCGTCCGTGGAACTTAGGGCTACCGAAAAAACCACTGGACGAGCTGAGCTCATCCAGTGTCTTTTTTTCCCTTTGCATGTTCCGTGATTTCGGACTAACCGGGTAGCGAGACATCAGGATTCAACTTCTGCAACCTGATGTCTTCCTTGTGGTTTTTTCGCTTAAACTGAAGACTGCAAATTTTGCTTCAGTTGTTTGAAGTGGATGGCTGTTTTCCTGGGCCTAGCAGACACCTTTCTGAAAGCAAGCAGTGACAGTATGTAAACAAAATACTAGGAGTGTGCACACTGCCACGTATGCATTTATTTATTACCAGTATTGCAGAAATATAATGCGAGCTTTTATTTCTTCAAAATATATGGGCTCTAAAGCAGACCTCGCGTTGCACTCAAAATTGAGCTCAGCCACGTGGCACATGAGTCAGGAGAAAGTCATCCCTCCGACTGAATGCAGGAGATTGGCTGTGAAAAGAAAGGGGGTGTGAGGAGGAAAGTTACCAGTCACCGCAACACATAAAGGAAAGAATCGAGAATGTAGAAAGCATTCTTCGTCACATTCTCATGTGCGACTTGTTTTAGAACGATGCTCCCAAATCTTGAAGCAATTTGTATGTGCTCTCATTTTCTTGGAACTGATCACATCTCTACAATACTAGCAATGTGACAAAAAAGAAGCAGGTTGTCTTGAAAAGTAAGGTATTCTTGTGAACTGTTCATGTCAGGTGGCTCCAGCTAGTACCCATTATTAGAGACACAGGCATCGTGTTTCCTCGTCCATTCATCATTGTAATCTCCAATGGGCAAAACATCTGGATGTGTCCAATTTGTGCCATCCTTATAGTGCCTGGTTAGCTTGATGTACTTGGCGGCTGTGCTCGCTTTGTTCTTAATATCTGTAATTGATCTTTGCATTTGGTCCTAGGCATCTCAAGTGGTCCTCTGCCTCTTTCATGATCTGGTAATCTGTCTTATGAACCTGGCCACAGACGGCAATTCGTATGGAACCGATTCAGTCCTCAAGTTTGGGTAAGTTCTTTCTTTCAACCTCTTTCATGGACAGAGGGCAGTGACTGTGTCCACGGCAGTTGGTCATAGTTGTCAGCAGCGTTTCTTGTTCAGCTGTCCTCAGCCTCTTGGGGTCTGCGCTGGTTTAGAGGTCCTCCACCAGGGATGCGTCCTCGGTGCCCAGAGCGCAGTAGACCTTTCCGGCAAATCCTACAAGGCCTCTCGTCAATCCCACAATGCACCGGGAGGCACGGATATGTGGAACTTTTGCGATGTCCGCTCGGGCCGCTTCGTGAATCTTGAAAGCGGTTCAATCCGTCTCTTAGCCCTGCGAGAGAACACAAACATTGAGTGAACACGTCAGAAAGTCGATATGTACTCTGTTTTGGTATCGTTTTGTTATTGTCCTGCTTTCTTTGCGTTCTGAGATCTCAAAAGGCTATACCAACATGAACCGCTCCTTCTATTTATGGGTACTCCTTGACGTGCTGTACATTAAATTGTCGTAGTGTGTCGAAAAGAAAATTGGAGGTGCTGCATATTTTCGAAATGATCTATTTAAGGTGTGCAGAGTTGGACTTCCTGCGAGGGAGAAGAGGGAAGCAGAAATATTTAATTTGAGGAAAGGTTTATAACAATGAAAAGGAATGTTGGGCAAGTTAAATGGTGGGTTCTTATTCACATGGATAGATGAATACGGCTGAACCCTTTTAATCGGACAGTAGCTTGCACCACCTAGCCCATGCTTTGAGAGGGCGTCTCCAGCTTGTTGCATGTCCTCTCGCGGAAAAAAAGGGAAGATTTCTAGCGAGCATGCCCTTTTCCCCTGCTCAGCTACAGTGGCACAGCGGCTTGTCATTATTTTATTTATTTATCTATTTTCATCATACTTCCAGCCGTGAGGTAGAAGTAGGTTGGTATATGAATGTTAGATGTAGGGGCACCCTTAATCAAGTGTAAATGAAAATTATCAAAAATATTACTGTGCAATGTACTTCCCTGCTTTGCTTTCTTGGACTCAGTCGCTATATAACAGCATCACTGCCCTCACCTCGACATATCTGCATCAGTTACAATATAGTACTGCCACAATCAATTACGGTAGAGCATCTTGTGCTTTACATCAAACGTGTGTTCCTTTTGTTTCACAGAAAGATGGCGAGTGCTTTCAGCTCTGTACAGAGCCCATTTCCTTCCAAGGCTACTGGCGCTATCTAATACTTGCACACTTCAATAGAAACATGTTGTGACATGTCAAACGTCACCTCTTTCTTACCTTGTTATGTACCGTTACCCTTTAACAAGTAGAGTATGTATCATTAGTGGTTTTTTTCAGCATAAAAATTTGTGTAAAGGCGCATTCACACAGCAAAAAGACGCTGCGTCGTGGTGTGACTTTTGCTTATTTTTGTATTGAAAAAAGTCGCGCGCCGAGGAGGACGACGCAGGGAGACGACGACGCGGAACCCAATTTTTCCCTCGACGCGCGCTGTGAGCCAATCAGCGATTGTCCGGACGTGACGTATCGCCCTTTCCGGTTAGGACATGGTTGCTGTTTTTATTTTCATCACACAATGAAGGCGAAAGGGCTGAGAGGGTTCGGGGAGACATGCTGCCGCCAAACGTGGATGGAAGCATTTCAGCGCAAAGAAGCAAGCCGACTGGAACATCTGACCGTGAGCAGTGTTTTACGTGCGTGTACGACGCCTGAAACTACTTTTCATCATTCACGGTAAAGCTGCCACCAAAGTTCGCGGTGTGTTCCGACCTCCGACTGTGCGTGGGAGCGATCACTCCCAATGTGTTGTGTAGTCTTTGTGTTCACCCACCACTACGGAATACAACAGTTCTCCATCGAAAACACTCGCACAAGCTGCGTGCAAGTGCTAAAGGTACGAGCGGGAAGACTCTGGGACGCGCCAGCGTAGCACCGGGCTTTGTTTGCACAAAAACGCTGCAAAGAGCACCTTCAGAAGCTGCCCGCTCGAAGTCAGTGCCTTTCGCCAATGCTGCATATAACCGGAGTGTAAACATATATGTAATCATCGCCGTTGTCCATTCAGTGAAGACGTGTTGTCTCCCATTGCATATGCAATCGCGAAGGGAAGGCAACAACAATCGTGCGGAGTAGACGAATAAAAATTCCGTGTTCTATCGCACAAACGCAAGATTACCCGAGAAGACGCTCACCGCCGGGTGGCCCTGTGTGGACTGCTTCCTATTTTACAACGCCGACGTCGACGCCGACCGCAACGCGCGTTTTTTGCTCAGTGTGAATGCGCTTTAAACCAGTGGTTCTCAACCATCGATGTTTCGCGGACCCCTGGTGAGAGGAGAGGAAAGGTATAGGTTAAATATAATAATAATTTATTAAATGGATATAACTAAGGGCTAGTGTGAAGTAGACCTCTCTTATTGACGTTCACACGAGAAAACTTGCCATAAAACTGAAATATTTCTTTTCGACCTGAAGAAAAGACAACTTTTATTGCCGGGCTCGACTGATGAGGCAGGGCGTCGCGGACGCCCTAGATTGCCTTCACGGACCCTTTCCGGTCCGTGGACCCCCATTTGAGAACCATTGTGTTAAACAATTGGAAATGATAAACAAAGACAGTCACATGTGACATCTTACACGACGATACAGTGCAAAATATCTGCTGACTCACTGCCTGTGTTTCTAAAGGGTTTTTTGAAAAGCCTGTGCCTCTGCGCCTCTTCAACCCAAACAAACTGACTAAATACGGCAAGAACCACTTTCCGAGAACGAGTAAACAACGTCTTGGCCCCACACACAGAGGTTTGCGGGTGCTCTCGGGATTGTTCCCGTGAGGCGAGACAAACCCCACATTCCCGTTTGTAAACAGACGGAATGGTTGCTAGACTTGCACTCGGTGCCCGGATAGCACTGCACATATGTTACAGGCAAGTGCATGAGTCTGCAATATTTCTGTCAAAATCTATAGCTCTTACTAAGACCCGCTTTCATTAACTGGAGTTGCACTGTCTAATTCACATCTGTCCTATTGAAGGGATCATAAAAAAAATGTATCTGCCAAATTTTAATTTTTTTATATTCATTAAATTACAAGGACAGTGACTTTAAGTATTACGGCGCAATACTACATCTGCATTTTATAAACCTGCACCACCTTGCAGCTTCTGTAAATTGGTACATTAACCATTCAGAGTGCATTGGTGTTGTACATTTGGAAGCAAGGGAACACACGTACTGCTCCACCCCAGAGTACTACTCACTATTGTTATACGTGAACCCTATCTATTATAAAGTTATCTGAAAATTGTTCGCTGTTGCCATGGAGAAAATATTGTCACGAGGACTGTAAGGCTAGTAGTTGTGTATCAAGCATGCTCAGCATGCTCCTGAGCATGACAGCATGCACATTGCCAGCAGAGATCGTTGACATACTTAAAACCAGTTTTCTTTAGATAATCTGAATTCACATATATCTGCTAATATTGATGATCATGTCATATAACACCTGGAGACTGTGGTGGAAGAAAGTCTCAGGTGTTATATGACTTGATTAGCTATCACCAGCTCGCCTGCACACTCACTGTCTTTTCAATATTGATGAACTCTCTCGTCATTTTGTTTCCTCCAGTTGCTTATGGGAGAACTATATTGGTAGGTCAAAACTACAGTGGACAAGACCTTATGCATGAGTAACTACTGACAAGGGCTGGTCCGCATGGTCACAAAGCCAAATGCACACAAGGTGGCACATTATTAATTTGAAATGTGCTACCAACACAAGAGTGTGTAGCATTTATGGGATAAAATAAGTGCTTAAAAAGGCTGGTTCATTCTGACGAAAGTTAACGGAATCAATTCTCTCTGAGTGCTTCCCTGAACTGATATAAAAGGCTACAAGAAATGAAACCAACTCAGCATCTCTTGGTTGGGCTTCTTATACTTGCAATCCTAATACACATACTAGGTCTTTTCTTTTAGATGATGGAGCCACAGCGTTGCCGGAGACCAGCTGCCCACTTAAAGCCTCTGAGGACATCTGGTTCAGGTGCTGTTCCTGCACCTATGTCACCAGAGATCAGCGTGGAATCATAGGCCACTTGGTTGGCCACGGTGATGAACAGTTCAAGTGTCAGCGTCTTCCCTTATCATCTGGCTCTAGGTCCAGATTGCACAGCCATAGTCAGAAGCATACGGGTGACAAGTTGTTTAGGTGCAAGCAATGTCCTAAAGTCTTTGCTCAGAATAGGGATCTAATTGTCCACAGTCAAACACACACACGCAAAAAGCGATTCAGTTGCAAGCTGTGTCCCCAAGCTTTTGCTCAAAATATTGACTTGACCCGCCATAATCGAACACACACTGGTGAAAAACCATATACCGTATTTACTCGCATAATGAACGCACTTTTTTTCCCGAAAAATCGATGCAAAGTTAGGGGGTGCGTTCATTACGCGGGGTAAGATTTTGCGTCCGTATTTACTCGGCATAATAAAAGGCCCGCATAATGAAAGGCCCTTTTATCCCGAAACATCGACGTAACTTCTTATCCCTTTGCGCGCGGCGCGACTCGAAAACCAAACTACGATGTGCAAAAAAAGCTCCTCTCCATGTTTTCTTTTTTTGCGCATTTCTTCTTTCCGCTCCGCTTTTCTTTCTTATTTCCTTGTGCGCGACCTCAAAACCAAGCCCGAGCACTGTGTAAAAAAATAAAAATAGAAAAAAAGCTTGTTTTTATGTTTTCTTTACTCTTGTTCCGTGGACTTTTTTTTGCCGCCTTTCGCAAGCTGTTTTGCTTTGCTTAGCCGGGGGCTTTTCTTTCTTATCTCCTTGCGCGCGGCGCGCAACCCGGAAACTAAACTGCGCTGTGCAAAAAAGCAAGAAAAAAGAAAGCTCCTTTTTTGTTTTTTTTGTCTTTTGGTTCTGTGTTTTTTTCTTTTTTGCCGCCTTTCGCAAGCTGTTTTGCTTCGCTTAGCGAGGACTTCTCCGCTTCTTTTTCTTATCTCCTTCCGCGAGGCGCGCGACCCAAAATCCAGACTGCGCTGTGCAAGAAAAAAAAACAAAAAACTATGTTTTTTTTTTTGCTTTTGCTGGATTTTTTTTATTTTTTAACGCCTTTTGCAAGGTGTTTTGTCTGCCCACGCTGCCCATGCATTCACGACCTCACTGCACCAGGACAGAAAAGTGCATTCATTTCATGCGCGTGGGGGAGGGGGTCAAAATTTTGACGTCCCAGTTGGGGGTGCGTTTATTACGCGAGGGGGAAAAAAAGTCAGAAATTTTGAGAGCCGACTTGGGGGGTGCGTTCATTACGCGAGTGCGTTCATTGTGCGAGTAAATACGGTAGATGCAAGCATTGCCCTCAAGCTTTCACTCAGAATTCCCATCTGACTGTCCATAACCGAACTCACAGTGGTGAAAAACCTTATAAATGCAAGTTGTGCCCCCGAGCTTTTACTACGAATAGCGCTCTGATCATCCACAATCGATGGCACACAGGGGATTTTCCTTTCAGGTGCCATCTATGCCCTCGAGTCTTTGTTCAGAATGGGAATCTGATCCACCATTATAAAACACACAGGCGAAAAACCATGCAACCACGAGCAATACACCAAAGCCTTTGCTTAGAACTCCCATCTGACCTTCCAGAATCAAACACACTAGTAACAAACTTTATAAGATTTAGCTTGCCTTCAGGCCTTTGCTTGGAATAGCACTCTGATTGTCCACAATTGAATGCACACTACTGGAAAACCTTTCCAGTGCAAGCTGCGTCCCCAAGCCTTTGCTCAGAAGGACAGTCTGATCCACTCTAATCATATCCACACAGGTTAAAAACCTTGTAAGTCCGAGCTGTGCCCCAAAACCTTAACTCAGCTTTCACAGCTGACCACCATCACATTTGAACACACATGGGAAAAAGCTTTACAGGTGCAAGCCATATACCAAAGTCTTCACTCTGTTGGCGAGCCTGACCAACCATATTTGGATGCACAGTTGGAAATAGTTATTAGAGCAAAGAATGCTCTGGAGGTTTTGCTGGGAAGAGCATTCTAATTTTCCAGAATCAGATGTGCACATGTGGAAAGCTTTTTGGGTCACCAAAGGTTCAGCCAGCAGTCAGCAGTGCTTTATAACGAGTGTAGTCATTTAGTTTTCACACAATTGCTCGCTATTTCGGTTGAAATATGTAAGCGTTTATCAATTTCACATATATGTATACATATTCCAAGCGAAGGCTATGAATGCTATAACCTTTGCTTGGAGTAATAGTCTAGCTCGTTACGCTCGGATGTATAGGCATGATAAAACATACAAATGCCAGCAATGTCCCAGGAAATTTTCCAACTGGTCTTGCCTCAACAGGCAAGTGCTAACACATGGGGTGATGCACTTAGGGTGTTTGGATTAATACGCTGGCCCCTTTCAAGCATTTTGACTGCGCTCACCCTCGCGGCTCAGGTTCTTCTTACTGGCGCGTTGGCGACTTCAGACATCTTGATAGAATCGCGTGGTGCTATCGCTTGTCCACCAAGGCGGGAGGCCACGGCATTTCTCACTTTCTTCCCCACTTTTCCGCTTGTTTCTTTTCTCTTTTTTTTTCTTTTTTCAGTCACATGAGTCCACATGTTGTTAAAAAATGCATTTGCTTTCAACTTTTGTTAGGCTAACATCTGTAGCAAAATCGTCTGTTTCCCAAAGTAACAGGAGCAGTGCATAATAGAAACAACTTGCTAAATGCTTTATTGCTTACTCATCCCTGCTGCACAGGATGAGTAGAGGTGCAGAATTTCTTTTTGGCACTTTAATTTTGATTAAATGGTATGCATCTATGTATGGTATTGAGTTCAGTGTTGTGTATTTATGTGCTTACATGTTCTGTGATGTATTCGTGTTAATTAATTTCACTATGGGAAGCATGTGTCAGAATAAATTGAATTTTGATATCAAAGACTGTGGACACTGTGTCTTTTTCTTTACCAGATCATTCACTCCGAGTTCCAGTTTGATTCACGGTATGCAGTTGGTGCATGCAGAGTGAGAGTAATCTTGGCATAGCACGCAAGTCTTGATGGAATGTCATTCTTTGCCTGTACATGGTATAGGGAAGTGGAGAAGGATTACAAGCCAGCAGTTGTCAATCAGCAGGTCACTCCTAATGGGAAACATTCTTTTAAACTTTTTAAGAGATTGAGATGAGTCACAGCAACAAAGTCTGAAGGAGAACAAACTCGGTAATGCTCCTGCTGGAGTTACAGGGTCCTTTCCAATGTTGCCCGTGTTCTGCAATGTGTAAAGCATTCATCTACCCACCTTCACTGGTTTGTTTCTTTGATATTGCTACAAGAATGAAGCACTGTACCTATGACCTCATACTACCCATACAATTCAATTGCATCCTTGCAAAAATGCTGTCCTTGTACACGTACAGACAGCTCAATGTAACTGAGAAGCGATACTCCCATTTGCGGCATACGCTTATGACGCTGCAGTTCGCGTCGCATACGGCTACTCTTCCGTACTAGGGCTCCGTGTTTTCGGATAAATCCGAAAAACACCCGCCGGTAAAATTTTTGTTAATTCGGATTTATCCGATAAACTCCAATTGTTACCATGTGCCCATCCGCCCCCCCCCACACACACACACATAAAAAAAAAATATATATATATATATATATATTTTTTTTTTACAATTTGAGGAACGCAGGATCAATGGTCCTGGGAAAATGGCACCATAATTATCTTTCAAGCCTCGGACCGTTGTCAAAAGGGGTCTTACGGCTTGTTTCGTCAAAGTTGGTTCAGGGAAACGGGTCATCGTACCATTCTTGTCACGACAAAAGCCACTCTTTTGGTTTTCAGTTTGGGCCATGGGATTTGGGATTTAGAGAAAGGAGAGGGTATGTTTCTGGGGGTAACTGTGAAAGCTATGGACCATAGAGATTGTATAAAATAGGGAAGAGGGGCAGTTGAAACTTCTCTATTACATCCTTAACCACTCCACCTCGCGCGGCCGCGGGATAGATTGATGGGATGACTACGAGCTTCCTTGCGGCTACCTCTGGCAGTTTATTGATTTTAAGGTATCGACGATTATCGAAGCCACACTTGTGTGCGACTTTTGTCGTGGGACAAATTAGTATTGCCAATGACACCAACGCCAAATTCAACTGAAGAAATCTTAATTGATACAAGCGCGTTTTATTTTTTATCTGGCATACGTTTGCATCCGGTTATTATTTATTATTTTTTAATTGGAAACACTGCGAAATTAGTCTCCGAATTTCAGAGAATTGGGGATTTACGAAAAATAAACTCCAATAAACACCGAATTTTTGCCAAAAAATAAACTCCGAAAAACACCCTCCGAATTTCACGAAAAATAAACTCCGAAAACACGGAGCCCTACTTATAACCATCCGTCCATATTACCTTTAACCATATTTTTTCCTTGCCCACACGACGACATAACTTTCGTTCATTGTGGCAGATACTGTGTGTCGTGCAGAATAAGTTGTTCGGCTTGCACAGCAGCACGCTCGTGCCTTGGAATAATGACAATTCCTGTTCTTCAACATTGTAGTACAAGAGTTGTTGTTGTGAGCCAGTCTAATGCTGTGCGAGTCGCCTGTCCTTCCGAAAAGTCGCAGCAGTGTGCAAAGCGCAGAGTCACGTGATATTCTCAAAGCGCTGCATTGACTAGAATGGCTCACAACGTCCGCTGCAATTTCTCGATTGTGATCATGTGACGAGGCAAGGTAATCCTCCCGCTTTGTATTGCTTTAGTTTTGTGGCTTAACGTGTTGCTGCAGAAACTGTTTGCTCAGTATATTGTTTTTGGTATTATATATGTACCTGAAATGCTTGATCTATTAACACGTAGTTTGGCTTCGGCAACTTTTGTGCTCAGGGAGTGAAATGGTGAGGTACTACTTGGTGCCGTAATACCTGACTCATGTTACCAACTTGGACATCAGCTTCCCCATCTACCCAAGAACAAAAAGCTGCAAACGAGTGGCTTGCGAAGTTGAGGATGGGAAAATTGATCTTATAGAATTTGACATTGTGCAGCATGCACTTTCAGCATGAAGACTTTGTGTGTGTTGTTAAAGTCAAGATGTTTGGTAAGTGCTGTGAAGTTATTTTAGTGAACCTACTCTCCAGGATGTTGGCACAAGTCTACAGAAGAGCGTCGTTGTACATGGTCCTTCTCCGTTCTTCAACACGCTAGCAGGTACAAGCGGATAGCAATCCTAGTGCCACCTGGCGACGCCGCTCCCACAAGCGATGGAAAAAGACTGTTTTCGAACGACACTCTTTTGGTATGTTTACAATAAAAACCACAATAGAATCCCAATTTCCATCACAGGCGATGTGCATCCAACGTTTCACCGGTCTCGGCGCTTCTGTCCATAGGGCGAGCTGATAGCGTAGAAAGCGCTAATGTTGCTGTACCGGAAAGTAGTGCCAAGCTCCTTGTATGCGTCACCATTTTAGTCCATAGAATGAGCATGCAGTTTCTCCTTGACTTTTCGATTCTTGGTGAGACAATTCAAATTTGTGGTGTAAGGCTGCTCTATAAAGACATTTCTTGTATACCGAGATTTTGTTATTTACAAACCGGTGAAACAAGCGCACATCTTCACATTGCCACCACATGCAGCGTCAGTGCACGTCCTCGGCATCGTCGAAAATCATTTTCCTGTCTTGAAATATGCAGGAAGAGGTCTGTGGAGATATGCACTGATAAGTTTATCGGTAAACAGTGCCAATGGCACTTATATTGTCTATGAATGTTTTCAGTAGACGTCCCTACATATTGATCTTGACACAGCTGGTTCAGAATGGCCCTCTCGAAGCTTTGAAAGGATCGAAATGGCGATGGCCATGGCAACAGACCGATCGACCAATCGCCTCCCGAGGTTTTAGATCATCTGTATGTTAGTATCTGCTTGTGTCCTGCTAGCAGGCAGGAGAGGCAATGGCACTACTTTTAGAGGATCCAGTGACTTTAGCAATTGCCACCGAGCGGACGTACCACGAATAGGTGCCTGGTGTTCTTAAGAAGCTTGTGCGACTGACTTTTATCAAGTAACATCGATTAGAAGACTTCTAGCCTCTCTAGGTGGTACTGCAAGCAACACTTGATTCAATGTAAGATTCATTTAATAAAGACCTCGAGTAAAGAGGCAACAGAAACGAGACTGCGGGAAGGTGGAGGTAAGTAATTAAGCAGAGACTATCCGTGCATGAACCCTGTTGCGGAGACGCGTTTCCATCAGATGGGTCGGATCTAATCACAAAATTCGCACCGAGAAATATTGCGAAAATAGTACCGCGAATATGTTTCTCTATGGTAACAAATGAATAGCATACCACCCTCATAGCGAAATTTCCCCCAAAACCACACTTCGCCGAATAATCCACTTTCAGAAATCCCTCCATGCAACACTTCGCGCGTTGCACGCTGGTTTCGGTTTCGATCAGACAGCCGCTGTCCGTGCTCTCTTGCAGCCAAACGCGTGAACGCGTGAACTTCCAAGCCTGCATAACGTGCATAACTTCGCGTGCATGCGAACGTGCTTGCACGACAGGGGCTCCAGCAGGGACGTTGCAATCCATCGTTCTACATTTGCTTACCTTTTCCCAAGATCCGGCACATCGGGAACCACAAAAACAGTGCCAAGTGTTTTTTTTCGTTTTTTTCGGTATCTCTGGGCAACGCCGACAGTATTGTACACTTGTAGGAAGTCGCAGCAATGAACACGCAAGCAGCGTGTTCCGTCACCGCGAAGAATGCTGCTAGGCCTGCTAAGCGCTACACACACATCATAATCACTCACATCTTGTATATTACATCATTGTAGTGCTGTTGCCTTTCTGCGGTGCCGCGGCTCTCCTGAGCAAATAACGATTATTATTATTATTATTATGTCACGACACGATGATTATGACAAAATCTGAAACTGAAACCAAAACTAAGTGGCAAACTTGTACCCAGAATTCATTTCGTACCGCCGTGCGGCGGCCTCCGCGGCGGCGGCGCCAGCGGCGCGCCATATTGTGGCTATTTTCCGGCAGCCGTGTGGCCGTATTGGCCGTGTGTGGTGCACCCGGAGCAACGTTGACTCGGAGTGAGAGCCCGAGGTCTGTGTTCAGCAAGACATGCCGTGGTGCTGCGTTCCACTGTGCAAGGCGTCGTCCAAAAAGGAAATCGGCTTTTCCCTTTTCCCCGTGACGAGGTGCGGAGAAAGATATGGGAAACGCAAGTGCAACGCGACCGCTGGAAGGTGACGAACGGCTCGAGAATATGCGAGGTAAGGCATATGCGGGTGGGTCGTATGCATGAACGGATTTCATTTTCCATTTATTTCAGCAGCTGACATGGACAGCAGGCAGATTTTAGCAGCTAACATGTACTGGAGCAAAATAGATCACGGTTCTTTTTTTAAAGCTAGAAGGAGACGACGGACACAAACACGCCAGGCACGACAGACGTGTCTGACGTGTTTTCGTGCGTCCGTTGTTTCCTTTTGCGTTCAATTCCGGTTAAATGTAAACACATTGGTAACTACATTGAGGTCCTAGAATAATTCCGAAACTTCAGTTTTGACTGGAATAGCGAAATACTGTTCCGCGAAAAATGGTTCGTTGAAACTTGACGTTATATTCGTGTTTGAGGATTGTTGTAGATCTGAACAACTGCCGGTTTGATGCCTCATCCCCGTTACAGCCGGGACGCGTGTTTAACCATCCGCGCCACCTATTGGAACAGTATGGTGGCTCATTACAGCGGAGTAGCTGTAATGAGCCACCTTATACTTGCAAGCCTCTGATATTATTGTTATAATTGTTGTATATTTCAGCGTCATTTTGAGGAGGATCAGTTTGAACAGAATCGTCAGGATGGACGGCGGCTGTTGAAGTCATCAGCTGTGCCAACACTCTTTGCTTTCAGGCGTAAGTAAACATGATTTATTTTGTTTGGAGTACAGTTTTCTTGACAGGTGTTCATGTTGAGGATAGAATTTTGCGAGAAAAAGGTAACTTGCTTACAGTGGCCAGTTGGTGGCTTGTTTTTCCGAAGTAAAGCTCACTTTAATTGGAGGGGTATCTCAATTCAAGCCGGTCTGTTACCACTTAAATGAAGCATCTAAAATACTTCATAGAATTAAAATAGGCGCTCGGATAAATTTGAGTGTCAAGAAGAAGCGGAGTCGCCTTTAGGACGTTGGGTGAAAATGCCGGCACCGCCGCAAAACAAAATATTGACAAATGAGAAGGCAATCACTTTTCATTTCGGATCCGCGACGCACGAGCTGCATGCTTGTAACTTAACTTTCTTTTGCTGAAGGAACGTCAATAAAAGTTTGATTTCTCAGGGCCAACACTCGGGGCACTATGTGCGTAATTTTAACAAGTCACGGCTCATTTTTTCGCGCAAAAACGCTCAGCGGTCGCACATCGTTCAGTGCCGCCGACTCGGTCTGCTTCCAAAATATGGAGCCCGCGAAAATAAAGCATACTAAGTAAGTCAGGTGAACCAAGACCCTTTTAGATCAGGGCGGGAGTAACCCCCTGCTAGATGGCGTTGGTCGCCACCCAATTTGAATGGTTCAGACGTATGTATTTATGTACACTATTATAAATTATTTTGATTGGGTGTGATCTATCATCAGACATTCCGTAGATTCTACCATGGTTCTTAGATAACCGTGAAGGCTGGTCCCGTCGGTCGCGTTATCTTGTGTTATGTTACGTATGTATGTGCCAGTCCCGATTCTTCCATTCAACTGTTTGTTTGATCTTTGACATCTGATGTGTTCCCGTTCTTTCTTCACAATCTTATGAACCATCTTCCGAACCTGACCGCAGGCTCCGACTTGGATGGAACCACTCAGTCCGCGGGACATGGTAAGTTGCTCTTCTACGAGGTTAATATCCTGTACAAATTCTTTTACAGTGAACCTGTTTATGGTTAGGGTTTTGTGGATTTTTTGCGTGCAGTGACTAAAAACTACGCTCGCACTGCCGCACGCGCCCGCCTTCCCCGTGTAAAAGATCCTAAGTAAATAACCAAAATGAAGCGTTGACAAACGTGCGTGCAAGATGCCATTTGTTTTAAGCTTCGGGTAAAGCTATACGCACTACGTCGTGCACCTCGACCGGTAATGGCTATATGCACGACACGGAGAGCTCACGCCATTTGGGTTACTCTTTTTAGACGGCGTGTGTATCACTGGAGAGCGTGTTAAGCCAGCCCCCTACCTGCGTTCACGCCCCTTCACGGCAACAGTCTGCGACTGCTAATTACAGAACTATTAACCCACTTGGCCACCCCCGTACTCGCCGCTTTGCAACGTCTAACCGGGTAGTTTTAAAATTAAAACATCATCAACGAAATCTTTTTTTTTTTTTGTATTTCGGAGAATTTGGTCCGGAAGGATTAACGGCGAGTTTGGATATTTCTCTAATTGCCAAAAGTCACAACTTTGATATCACCATATGCTTTACCCAGAACTAGCTAGAATCAGACTAGCTAGAAGGTTTTGACTATTTTTATTTTATTACTCGTTAATTAAGAATGCTGGAATTGGACCAGTGATGATAGTTTGCCAACTTTGGATTGCCAAAGCTGTTCGTGCGTTTGAAATTGAACCATAAGCAACAAATTATATTAGAGTTTGAAAAACTATTAATTAAAATATCTTTATTGTATTATTATTAGTACAAATTACCATAATGTAGGCCCCCCAAAAATGGCACAATCACAAAAACATGCCATTTAGCCGTAATAGTTTTTAGAGAAAGGTCTCATTTTGATCTCTTTTTAGCACATGAAAAACTCCGATATCATTATCGAGATAGGCATAAATACTCAATGTAATATAAAGTCCTATGCGTCATGTGTTGCCTTAAAAACGCACTTCTGTTGTCAGACACTGATTTCGTTTTGGGGTTTTTGTAGTATCACCCGTGGTGATATTTTGTAAAATTTGGATTGATTATATTCTTGTGCTGAAAATAATGATAAAGCATTGAATCATCTAAATTGCCAAAAACCCATTAAAGGGACCACAGGTCATTATTTCACATGACCTTTGTCCGAGTAAGAAGAGCCTCCAAGAACACACAAATACCAGCGCTGATGTTTTCAACAAAAATACAATATTTTGTTACCTCTAAGGTGGGGGGAAGATCCTGTCTTTAAAGGGACACTAAACTCTCCAAAATATTTTGAAGTTCCTGGATCGAACATGCATGCCACAAAAGTTTCCACAAACAATTTCTTTAGCATAATAATTACGCTGTGAGGCACATCTTGAGGTAGGAGAGAAACCGAAATTAACACCTATATAGAAAAATCTTATCCAAAATAGAAGTTAGTTTCGGTTTTGTTCCTGAATTGAAACGTGCCTCTCGGCGTAAATATTACGCTAAACAGTTTTTGTTTTCAGAATAAAGAGGGGACCCGCGCATAACACCCTAGCTTCCTCGTATTGCCAGAAATAATTTGTGTCGCTTCGGTGAATCCAGCATGTAGACGGGGCTCAGCAACTTGTATACGAGCACACATTTTCAACCCTCACTATAACCGCCATTTTGGAAGACGAGTGGTGCCAGCTATGGACAGTTCGAGCTGGAATAGGGGGTGCGCTGGTCAGGCAAAATGGCGGACGAAAGGAGGTCGTTTTGTTGTTCAGCATGCAGAACATCATACATTTCTTGCACTGCAGCATAAAATTGTTGTTTCATAAGAAAGCAAAGTGATTTATCGACGGTAGAAGCCTTCTGGTCATTGCGTAGGAATGACACGGCAGAAGTATAAAAATAATTACTGGAAACAATGTTTGTTTCTATGCTGCCTACGAGAGTCCAGCAGCGATAGCAGACGACAGAGTCGAAACGACCTCCTCTCTTGAGCTACTCGGCGTTGCCGCTACACGGCGTTGATTTCACTGAAGTCACCAATAGTAATATTAATAGACCCCCCCCCCCCCAAATGTTTTCGACCCCTTTAAGCCGAAAGAACTTGAGCCACCGGTGTGACATTTTTCGCATACCTTGCCTGAACCACATCTCGGTTCTGCGTCACATCCATGCCTGGACAGCGACATTGCTGGACAGATGTTTCTGGCTCATCAGTGACGTCCAAATGGCCTCGAAAACAAGAGTCACGCCGGGCCGTTTGCATGCACGTTCAAACGTCCAACGGATCATACGACCATCAGAAAGATGACCTAAAATCCAATAGGTACCGGCTTATCATGTCATCGCATGAACGCACATGACGTCGTGATGTACGGCACCGGCAGTTGGACGTTTGATCGTGCACCTGTACGACCAACACCGTCTAGAATAACCATGGGGGTGGATATATTGCGGCATAGGAGCTCGGGAACAAAACTGCCATGCCGGCAGTGTCCTCCCGTCTGGCTGGTTAGGCACAAGGCATCCGGCCGCCGCACTGTACACTGCAGTGGTGTAGCCTGGGGAGAGGCTTATGGTACTCCAGCCCCCCCCCCCAGCCGTGCGCGCTGCTACTCTTTTGTGTACGCTGCTGGCTCGTTTGGTTAATAGGGGGCGGGCTACTTTTATACTGACATTTATTGCACTTAGGGGTGGGTAAGTAACATAGATTCAGGGGTGTGCCAGCATTGTGGAAAGGCTGGTGCCCATGCGTTAGCTGCGCCTACTATATGGTTACCGACTCTTGAATAAAGGAAGTTGGGAAGGGAAGGGAGTTACGTTGGGCTGATGTTTTCTTGAGTTGCCACAAAATACTGATCATAATAACATAACAAGCACTTTCCATCAGGGAGGCTACTGTCAGCTCCTGCCATGGCCTGCATGCTAAGGCGGCTAATGGCAAAAGTATTCAACTGAGTCCTAATTTCACCAAACCAGGACATTACTATGGGAAAACTAGGGACAGTCCCACAAAATCCGGGACGGTTGGGAACCCTAACACCAACTTACATTTTGAACATAACAGGCTTTAGGCATTCTCAAATTTGCTTTTGCTATTGGAGCCACCATCTCTCGTGTTTACGCCCGCTCAGTCAGGAAACACGCACGGAGTTGGTTCCTATTTACGAACTCGTAAAAGAATCGGCTAAGCAATTGCGCACGCCAGAGGCACGCAAAGTGTCTAGACCCTAGAGTCTAGGCTGTGAAACGGGCGAATAAAGCTGCTACCATTCTGTTGTCCAGATCTCTTCCGACTGCAGACGGCCCGATGCCATCCCAAAAAAATATGCCGGCAGTAGTCACATGACCGTAGCCAACGAATGAGGGACAAGTGCCGGCAATTTTTTTTCCTTGCCGTTGTGCTGCCTGTTGGCATAATGTCCAAGTTCCAGTAATCAAAGCCTCTGAACAGCCTCCCTTCTACATCCATGTAACTATGGTACGCGTTGAAATGCTGGTGCACAAGTTTTTATTATTCTAGGTGATGTTGGTACGGCCCGACCTGGGCTCCTGTGATTATCGCGTATCCATGACGTCGGTTCCCAAAAGATTCAAAAGAGTTATAAATGTATTTGACACCGTTTGTCAAAATAGTTGTCGCAATATTTCGACATCTACGGAAGAAATAGCTGTTTATATTGTTTTTACACTCTAGCTTCGCCCCCCCTCTCCCCTCCCGGCATAATGGACCATTTTCGGAAACCACCAGTTCGGAAGGTTTTGATATGAAAATAGTTGAGCATGATTTGGGGGCGGTGAGAGTGATTTTTTTTTCCCTATCTACATTGTTTGCATTCAATTAATAAATATTGGGGGCTGCCCCCCCCCTCCCCCCTATTTATTCTGAGCTAACCAATATGTTCCTTTGTGTCCAACTGCGTCTCCTGCACGACATAAAAGCAGAAAGGAAAAGCTGACTGCACACAGAAAACTGCCAAAGCACACCTGGACAAAGCGGGCTTCACGAAAGCAGCTTACCTGCTTTAAAAATTAGGGGTTCGTCCAGACCGTTTTACTGTTCCTATACAGTTCTGTCGGATCAAACAAGGGCCAAGCAAGAACCTAGCCTACTATTTGCCCTTTCTGCTTTTCTACTTTCACGCGAAGGATGTTTAATACTGATGAAACTTTTTAACATAATTCCTGGATTTTCCGGACTATAAGTCGCACCCTTGTTTAAGTCGCACATCCGTATATTGAGCCGTTTTCGTGGAAAAGTTGGTATATAAGTCGCACCTCTTTGCATGGTTCATGCGACAAGTTCTTTAGTTTACGTGCATTGGTATAGTGAAATCGGAGTTACACAGTTGCTAGATCGCACATACTGTTTGATGAGTATTTCGACTTGCGAGAAATGCCCATTGTATGGTGCTGTCCGACAGGGACAATTGAGTGTTTCGCAGCAAAAGGACGTAAAATGAGCAAAATGAGAAGGCGGTCGACTTCATTCGAGCGAATGCATGCCGAGCGAACGAAAATTCAAGGAGCTAGACACTCGCGAACCAAGCTTTGGTGCACTAGGCCTAGCATAGGCCAAGTCCCGGGGACAATGCGAGCATCGATGCACAGGCAGAAAGATAAACCTTTGCACACATCTTTGGGTGCCGCTAAAAGATCGGCTAGCCACAATCCTTCCTTTTACATGTAGCAACACGGCTGGAGCATGGCACAAAAAAACTGCTCATCAAAGGGAAACTAAGAAAGACGTGAGAAAATATTCTGCAATGCGTGTATACCAGCCCACTTACTTCTCAGTTTTACTGCAAAAGAATATGGAACCATGGCTTAACTAGGCAACATCAATAACATGCCGTAAAAGCTTTACTCTCACTGTTTTGCCTATCCACATTGAGTACCGCTTCGGGGAAACCATAAAAATTAAACTATCTCGCATTTCGTGTCAAAATAGTGTGGCAACAGGAGTGCCTCCTGGAGGGGAAACACTACCTATGGCTATGTAGTTATGGTGCTCCACAAAAAATGGCGCACAAAAAAAAAAAAAAATGTACCTCGAAAAAAGAAAAAAAAAATTATATAAAGTTGCATTGCCGTATAAGTGAAAAAAAACTGCGACCTATACGCCGGAAAATACGGTAATGCATTTAGGTGTTTCCGTGAACTGGAACAAAAGGGCATCAAGAAATTAAGCCATTGAACCAAAGCCAAACTGCAGTGTTGTGCAAATTATTATCCCTACTTATTTCTAGACCAAGTGACTATCTTGGTTGAATGCTCTAATGCAGGTCTTTTCTTGTAGGTGATGGAGCCACACTGTTGGGGGAGACCGGATTCCTAGAGAAGGCCACCGAGGACATCTGCTTCAGATGTTGTACGTGCACGTTTGTCACTAGAGATCAGCATGAAATTGTGAGCCACTTGGTTGCCCATGGTGATGAAGAGTCCAAGTGCCAGCATCCTCCCATGTTGTCCAGCTCCATGTACAAAGTGCACAGTAATGTTCAAAAGCAGGGGTGTGATAAGCTGTTCAATTGTCCCAGGTGTCTGCAAATGCATTTCAGAAAACAGCCCTGTTTGATTCATGTACCGAGATCCTACAAGTGCAAGCAGTGTCCCAAAGTGTTTGCTCGTAATTCCAGTCTGACCATCCACAATCGAACGCACACAGGCCAAAAACCTTACAAGTGCCGACATTGCTCCAAAGCCTTTGATCGGAGTGGCACTCTCATTCTCCATGTTCGAATGCACACGGGCGAAAAACCCTACAAGTGCGAGCAATGCCTCAAATCCTTCACTCGGCTTTCAAGCCTGAATGACCACATTCGAACACACACAGGTGAAAAACCTTACAAGTGCAACCATTGTCCTAAAGCCTTCACTCAGCCTGCACACCTGACTGATCATATTCGAACACACATGGGTGAGAAACCTTACAAGTGTGAGCAATGCCTCAAATCCTTCACTCGGCTTTCAAGCCTACGTTTCCACATTCGAACACATACAGGTGAAAAACCTTACAAGTGCAACCAGTGTCCTAAAGCCTTCACTCAGCCTGCACACCTGACTGATCACATTCGAACACACATGGGTGAGAAACCTCACAAGTGTGAGCAATGCCTCAAATCCTTCACTCGGCTTTCAAGCCTGAATGACCACATTCGAACACACACAGGTGAAAAACCTTACAAGTGCAACCAGTGTCCTAAAGCCTTCACTCAGCCTTCACACCTGACTCATCACATTCGAACACACATGGGTGAGAAACCATACAAGTGCGAGCAATGCCTCAAATCCTTCACTCGGCTTTCAAGCCTGAATGACCACATTCGAATACACACAGGTGAAAAACCTTACAAGTGCAACCAGTGTCCTAAAGCCTTCACTCGGCTTGCACACCTGGCTAACCACATTCAAGTGCACACGGGAAAAAAGCCTTACAGGTGCAAGGAATGCCCGAAGGTCTTTGCTCAGAGTACAAGTCTTGCCCACCACAATCAAACGCACACAGGTCAAAAACCTTACAGGTGCAAGCTATGCCCCCAAACGTTTACTCAGAATGCATGTCTTGTCCGCCACAGGCGAATGCACGCAAGTGAGAAACCTTACAAGTGCACCCTATGCTCCCAAGCATTTGCTCAGAGTTGCGGTCTGATTCGCCACAATCGATTGCACACAGGTGAGAAGCCTTATAAGTGTGAGCAGTGTCCCAAAACCTTCACTCGGCTTTCAAGCCTAAATGACCACATTCGAACACACACAGGTGAAAAACCTTATAAATGTAAGCTGTGTCCCAAAGGTTTTGCTCAGCGTAATAATTTAACTCGCCATGCTCGGGTGCATATGCGCAATGAACCTTACAAATGCCAGCAATGTCCCAGCTCATTTTCTAACCAGTCTTCGCTTGTCCGGCACGTCCCAATACATGAGATTGACAAAAGAAAAGTGCCTGTGTACAAGGACGCTGGCAGAGAAGAGGTTTTTGAATTGTCAGCAGTGTACCAGGGGTCCGATTTTAGTCAAGGTGAGAGCAAAAGCGTTCTTGGCTGCTGATCGTAGGAACGTGGTGCAGCAGTTTGCACATAATCAACCAATGTAAGATTTTTTTTACCCGTTCGCGAGTTCAGATTTGAGCAAAAATTTGGAACGTCTCAGCAACACGAATAGCGAGAAAAGTCTTGCTGTCTTTGGTGTGCTTGTCCCTAGTACTCCTTCACCCACCAGTCAATGAGCGCGTTAAGTCGAAGCTCCTGTACTCCTACTCCACCGCTCCGAGTTTCAGACTTCGGGCGCAGCAACGAAACAAAAGCATAGCGTACAGGAGCGCAACGCACTGAAACTATTGACCAGCCACATGAGCCACTTCCAGCCCTCGGAAACGCAAGGCGGGGAGCACTCGCTTGTGGCACGTGTCTTGCATGTTCGCACTACAGCACTATGTAGCTGCTTCGGAGCAGAGTAGTGCAATCTAGAACGCCATCTCTCGGCGACTAGTGGCGAACACCCGAAGGTTCCAACTTTAGTCACAAACGCATGGGGAATGTGAGAAAATCTTTGTTTCTTGAATATTTTGGGGATGTACGGAACGACAATAGTTTTTGACATAATAAAGGAACAGTTTACAATAATTTGCGCTAAGTTGCGTGCCATGTGAAAACGTAATTAAAAAAAAAAATCCTGAGAGGCATCATGCAGCAGACGACATGGCGACGTCGCACCAATCATGTGACCTGCTCCGATCAATCCATAAAGTTCATCTCCGCTGCATAAAACAATTGTCTGCTTTAAGGGGTGGACACTGGCTAGAGGTTGAACTTCTGAACTACCCATGTATCGAAATGAAATTTGCAGGGTGATTAAACTTCAGATGTACCTGTGCAAACTTTCAGCTCTCTAGGACAACTTTACATACCTGCATAAGAAGATGTGTCTCTCTTCATTAAGAAATTTATGATATGCAAATGAAGCTATTAAGCATCATTTTAACTGCTTGAATATAAAGTGGGGGATGTGGGACTTCAGGGCTATCTAGTTATTATAACTCAAATGTAAATATTTCAGGAAGAGTGATTACCTCAAAATATAAGATGCATATCTGTCCCATGTAAATTTTTTAAAACATAGTCTTTTCTCAATGAGGACTTAAACTAAAAACAAAATAAAGTTGATAGCCCGATTCTCCAGTAAATTTCAGTTTAGGAACATCTTGATAGTAGTATCAGAATAATTTTTACCTTTGAACAAAAGATTCCTTCGTATGAAATTTGCAGCAAAAAGTGGAATTGAGAAAAATGCATTCAAACATTGAACTCCTTTACTTCGTTACTGCCTCACAATGTGTTGAAAATATTTTATACCACCATAACTATTTGGCCCATGTCCCCCCCTTGAACGCCGTTGCCTTGGAAATTGCCTTCTCAAAATTTTCACACGCATCCAATATTATGAAAACTTTGATAAAGTGTTTAGTGGTTTACCAACTTGACGACAGATTAGTTTCGAAAAGTGTGAACACTGTGTTTATTTTTTGACCAGCCGTGTTGCGTTGATCTTATTGATCTTAAGGGGGACACACCTGAAATTGCAATTTTTGAGAAAAAAACAAATTTTCCTATTTTTGTGTAGTTGTGGTTCACACAACCAGTAGTGTATACTCCTGCAAATTTTTATTGCAATATCTGAAGTATTTACGGAGAAATAAAACATTTTTCGGTCAGCCGACCGATGAAAAATCGTGTGTTTTTGAAATGTGAAATTTTTGTTTCCTATTTTCAAACCGTGTAGCTCTGCACCGGTATGCCCTAGAATGATAATCATACTCTTGTTGGAAAGAAAATTTCTTCACAGTTTCAGTACATTAAATATCTTTGCTGGAGAGTAAACTCTATTTGGGCAAGAACACCATAGAAGTCCAGCTCACGTAGAAGAGGCTATTCAAATGGCCAAGAATCAAAAGCCTACCCTGATTGAACACAAAACTGACTAAAACCAGCATTCATTTATAGAAGGTCACATGGGTTTGTCTGGCTTTGTATTTCGATGATACTTATCCTGCCCATACTTGATGATGTTGGTCTGTGTATTGGAAGCATCAATTCCTCACTCATTTCACAATCAATGTCCAGATGCTGACAACAAAATGACACTCAAAGAAAGCGTTTTAAGCTCGGACTCACTCAGCAAAGCCATGCTGGAGATCGGGTGTAAGCAGAAGGCACTATCTACGCTCTTGGTGCCTTTTAGTTGCCACCACCACCAGTAAAGGCAAAATGTAGTGGTGTGGAAACTTTAACCAGGTTTTTCTCGGTTTCACTTTTTTGCAACAATTTTCAGCTTTTAGGAAATCTATCATTTCAATGAATCAGCTGAATGCATTCTTTGCTGTGGATGTTTCTGAACTGAAATTTAATGGAGGAAGGGGGCTAGACATTTATTTTTCTATTTAAATGAAGTTCTTATTGCCAAAAAGTAGAGTTTTGATGAGGAGAAAATGCCCCATTATGTGGAATGCTTTTCAAATTGACATTTTGCATCGAAAAAACACGAATTTTAAGGTAAAAAATAGATAGCCCCTCCACTATATGTTCTAGTTAAGGCTGAAGCTAAGAAATGCTCAATATTCTCCAGCAATTCTATACGATAGATTTCCTTGCCAACTGAGGCGACTTACATCAATAGCTGTGTACTTCCCCTGTAGCTTATTGGAAAATAGTCCTACAGAGATGAAATTTCATAGAGTGCATTTAGGCAACGAGATGAAAAGACACTCCAAATTTCATCAATATTGAGCGACTGGTTTAAAAGTCGGCACTTGAAGGTGGTGTCACTCCCTAATGTGTTCTCCCCATAGAGCGGGTGCCTCCTGAACCCTGAGTACCACGTGACTCGCGCTGAGCTGCTCTGTCGGCCATGTTGTCGGCAAAACACGCGGATCGAAGGATTGCGTTACTCTGCTTCAGTAGGAGCTATATAGTGCTCTAGTTCTTACACTGGTAGTCGGCACTTGTAAGAAACGCAAAGCGTGGATTTTTGTAGAGAGACTTTAGGTGCTACACAACTATTTCGATCTCGGTGGAAGCTGAAACTAAACCAATTCTGGTATCGCATGGTCTTTCTGAATGGTGAAATAAATGAATTGGGGAGACACTTTTCGTTGTTGACGAGCATGAAAACGAGACAACGCACCTTTCCTTTTGGAGTGAGGAAACGAAAATCAAAATGCTTGAAACACGCAAAGGAAGCGATGTAGCGGAAGCTGCATCGCCGTCGCACCACCAATGACTACGCTCGCGATAGCACCACGGTGCTCGGAGAGAATCTTGAACTGGTGCTTTTACCGCATCCACGAAAAGTGGTCTCTCAATCTCTGCCCGATGACGCCACGCCCCCTTCCACAATATTCGCTGCTACGAGTGTGTCTGGATTCCCTCTATTTGTGTTCCGAAGCAGTAAGTATGCTACTAACACTGCCCGTCGCTGGCAATGCTGCATACGCCCTTTGTGAACTTTGAAGTAGTAATAGTCAGCCAGTGGCTCATTGCTCTGCCTGGTGTGTGGGCGCAAGCTCCCGGAGACGCGCGAAAAACGAAACCGAACCCCGACACGCGCCCGGCTCGCAGCTGTCCGGTAGCGTGGTTCCCTCGGGGAGAATGCGACTCTGGAGGCGTGACATCTAAATACACGGCAGGTAGTGTTCCGTGTCTTTAGATAATTCCAATAAAATGCGAAAAACACTCGCCGTTGAATTTTTTGTCGATTCAAGCTTATCTGGAAGATTAGTTTTATGTCACCATTCCAAAAAAAAAAAAAAAAGAGTATTTTACTAACAAGTTTGGTCAGAGTACAGGTTCTGTGGTCCTGAGGAGAGATCTCTCCAGATTCCTTTCAAATCCTGGACTATCGTCTAAAGGGGGTTCACCGTTTATATTGTCGTGTTTAGTTCAGGATAACGGGTCATTGAAATTTTGGGTCATGGCAAAAGGTACTGTAATAGTTTTTAGTTTGGACTTATTAGGGAAGGTGGGTTTGTCTTTTTACGATTGAAGTCTATGATCATAAAAGGGCTGGGGAGAACTCATAGAGTTATTATAATGTGTGCTAGAGGTTCAACTGGCACTAGTGTATGCGACTTCTGCAAGGCAAACTAAAGCAGGTGGCGACTGAAGTCACTTTTGCGGTGCTCCTGTGCATTCCCATGGGAAAACGCATGTGCATTTTGTCTCTTTGCCGGAAAATAACATAGATAACTTCTGTTATTTGGGTAGTAACTTTAACGGTATGTGCCTTTTTTAACATTGTAAAAGTGTACTTGCTTTAGTTAGCACATTTTTCTTCATTAATGAACGATGTTTAACTTCGCTCTATTTCAAGCCCAAACTTGCACAGCAGGTGTGTAAAAACAAGCTACGATTCCTAAGCAAAATAACAATCGAAAGGAATATAAAGCGTGTTCCAGGCTCGCCAGCATCCCGGTGATGCTTATAAATTGCTAATATGCCAGTCTTGTCCCTATACGAGAATGACCCTTCTTGCATCTTTTTGAGCAGTTAAAAACATTTAAAACGTAAAGAACGAAGTATGTGGGGTATGAAAGGCGTCTCTTTCTAATATTTTCTCTGCAGTGCAGTGTTGTCGGGCGCTTGTTATCAAAAATTTAGAGCGTGCGGGTGATGTTTTGAACATAGAACACACATATTCGCACAGAGCAGAAAGAATAAAGCAGTACTCATTGAAAATCTACCTGGCCTTCAATATATTTTGATCATACATGCGGAGGGAGTTACTGATCAGTGTTACTGCATAGTTCTTGCTGTCTTAGTTTTCCATGTGTCCTTCGCTTGTTTGGCACGTATATCCCCCATGCTGAAAAGCGCCGGCGTCGTCCGACATAGCACATAAATCTACGAAGCCGTTTAGCACCGCTTTTAATGCAATGAATTTGCAAGAGAAACGTCGTAACTGGCCAATTATTTCATCTGCCTGACTGAGAAATGTTCCAAGCTACCTTGTAAGTATGAATTATTCGGAATATTTCCTTTTATAATCGAGCGCAGAGAGAAATTGCACTCGCTTTTTCCCATAGAAATGCATTACCGGAAGTCAGGTTTCGACTGGTTGCTGTCTGCTTCAATTTGCAGCAGCACTCTAACGCCAGTTGAACCTCTAGCGTACATTATAATAACTCTATGGGATAGCTAAAGGTTGTACCTTCCCAGTCCTACCTGCGCAGCCTTTAGGTGGGGTGGTGGAATGGTAGGGGGAGAAAACAAGCTTTCTAGTGACTACGTCAAGGATTTCAGTGATTTTAAAGTAGATGTTTATTAAAGGATAGTATTACCAATTGCGAAAGCGCCCCCTGTAGTTCGCACACACTGCCAATGTGCTTCTCTAGCTATCATCACCATCGTTTGTGACATCACGGACGTCAAACTGGGACAGACGGCGCAGATCTCGGATCCCTCGGCTCATCAGCTCACTTCATGCTCTGTTTGGGTAACGCGCGGCAAAGCGTTTCATGCGTCGTGTATAATTTGCTGAAGTGATGTTTGTAGTAGGACATTTTATCCAAGTTTAAAACCGCCGCATAGTCGTGCCAACAGACATTTTTGGTGCTGAGGCGTCAAAGTGCTCGGATGGCGGTGTGCTATTCTCTACCCCAGTACAAAAAGCTGGATGATGAAAATAGGATATCCAGCGCTTTATCACACTACAACATCTACCACAGCGACTAGGGTGTGTTTTGTAGCGTGAGCTACACTGGCCGAGGTTGAGCAGTTTCACGTGGCTGTTGGAGCCGTGCTGCACAAGCGCAAAGAGCAGTGACGTTGCACGGTGCACAGCTGGCGCGCCAGAGCCGCCGCGCCGCAAAGCGCACCTCGCCGGTCTGCGCATTCCAGAGTGACGTCATAGCCGCTGCAGATGCACTGGCGCGTGCTCCAGCTGTGTGCCTCCGTTGCACCGAGCCGCTGCACCGGAGCCGCTTGATAGCGCCTCATTTTGTGCGCATAAGCTCACGCTACGTATATCCTAACATAGCCGAGCTAAGACACCACAATATTTTTTATTATGATTCAAACAAAATAAAACTAAAAGGAATGTTTATAGTAAACACTTCAGTGAAAGTGACTCCATGTGTCCTGTTGGTTCCAATGTGTTCTGTGAGTGCTGGTCTTTTATTAGTTTCAATTTGATTCCTTTTTTATTTTTTTTATTATGTAAGTTATGAAACAAACATTTCCTCAACATAACTGGCAGGAAGAAGCGGTGGCTGCCTTCCGGAGTCGCTTTAACTAAATCCCTGCTTATTCACCCGGTCGATGCGAAATATATAGCACTTCAACGAAGTCGGTAAAAGTGGACGAAATTGCACAGCAGCTTGGTGCACATCGACTGGATTAACGAGAACTGTACCAGTTTGCAGCATTGTACCCACTGTGTTAAAGCGCAGAGGCAGGATTGCAGCAGACCACCACTGCAGAACCCACGGGAAAACTGTGTAAACACAATTTGGTTATATTTATGGCGAGTCGTCTCCAGATAAGGTTAACCCATTGCCGTTGTTCAATATTTTCCCCACTGCTATCGCTCTGGCATTTAAAAAAAATATTTTTCAATTCTAATCTTTTTGTACTCAGGTTTACACTTCTAGATGTAATATATGTAAGTCTGAGCAGTAAAAAAAGTAAAAGTAATGATTTGAAAAAGAAAAAAAAAAAGAGGGTTCTATTTGATACTGCAATTCGCTAGTTTTTTAGGGCCATTTAGTCAGTAAACATGTTTTGTTATTGTGTTTCTTGGAACACGTATAGTCGACGACAGGTCAAGAAGGAAGCAGAAGCTTCTCCCACCTCTTTCCACATTAGCAGAGTGAATGCTGGAGAGGGGGTTGTGTCCTCTCTAGCATTCACTGTGCTAAAGTGGAGAGGTGGGAGGAGCCCACTTATTCCTGGCAGGGGGGTAAAGGTGGGTGAGGAGGAGTGGCAAATCCCGTGCGCTGACATCCGGGGGCCCGAGTGAAAGATCGCGAAAGAGAACGACAGAACACGAGAGAAAGAAACCAATGTTACCAGCTGAAGGACGACAGTCGCAATGGTAATCGCGAAGACTGAAAACTCCCAGCAAAATAGACAGTGATAATTTAACGTTGGAAACTAAACTCTGAGCTATTCTAAGGTTTATAAAAATAAGTATACTCATTACGCTGCATTAACTTCCCTTCTGTCGAAATCTCGGAAATCAGGTAGTTGCGCGGTTTCGTATTCCTGGGACGCGGCCAGCGCGGCCAGCGAAGCCGGTTATCTGGTTTAGTTTAGTGTTGACGAGAGGCCGTACGTCTGCGCGCTATGCAAAAAGAAAGCTTCGAAAGGAACGCGAATATCTTTCCACCGGTAAGTTCGTGGATTGTTGAAGTTCATGAAACTGCTCTGATGATATTGTTGCGGCCTCCGCCCGCCTCCGCCATATATTTTATCTGAGACGTCGAGGCACCCTAGCGCGCTCCATCTCTGGTTCTCCGGCGCGCGTTCGAGTAAACAGCGCGGCGCGCCGGCCGGGCCCGAGGGTCAGGTTTCTTCCCTCCATGCGCAGTCGCCTTCAGACGGATAATAAAACCGCAGAACCGTTTTGTACAAACGCTGAGTCAGACGTTTTTTTTTCATTCGCGCCCTCAAAATCTCGGAACACAGCCAATCGAAGGCAGTTGGTAACCATGTGTGGGACCCCGAAGGTCTGCCTGCATGCTCCGCCGCTTGCGGCAGCCAGAATGCATGGGAAAATGGCGGACCTTTTCCTCTAGAGTTAGCATGTATGATCTCTATGATTCCTGGCCTGTCGCCAACTATTGACTTTTTTTTTTTGGGGGGGGGGGGGGGGGCACAAAAAGGACAGGACAAGATGAATCTCGGAACACACAGCTGTGAAGACTCATGCTGCCCCGACGATTCAAAGAGGTTTGCTTTTCCTCTCTTTCTTGTCCTGTCCCCACTGTCAAGATATAGGTATAAACTACTGCGTGATTGATGCTCAGTGAGAACCCCCGGTTGCCCCGGTTACCACACAACGTTTCAAGGCAGACATCCCAAACTGCGATGCACCTCAAGTTGCACTTGGGATGGTTCAAAAGTATAAAACCAGGGTCCCAAACCGAAGCTACATAATACAGTTAGAGGTATGTATCATATAAACGAGCAGTGCCGAATCTCGAATCGGCAACCTACAACGCCACAACTTTCAAACGCGGACCGCTGGCGTCGCTGCCTTGGATTGGATTATGACGGCTGTTCTAACTTGTTGTTCACGCGTACTCATAGATAAATACAGCCGCTGCAATTAATTAATTGGGATGATTCCTGCGCCATCTAGGCAAAGTTGGGGTAGTCCCTATGCGGTGGTCACATGTGCGACGGCGGCTGCTTCAAAACAACATGGCGGACCCCACGGCCGTAATTCGCGTCAAGTTGGACATGCGAAAATCGAATCCTGACGCGTCGGTGATGGCGTGGATGGTCGTGGATCTGTCTGAAGTCAGCAGCGTGAAGCAGCTGACGAAGTTGGTCAAACGCAGGTTTCTTCTGGTCGGAGAACATAGACTCTATCTCGACGGTGCCTGGCTGCCTCCGGTAGAATGCATCCGCGTTCTGAGGGACAACGACGTGATCAGGTACGACACCAAGCTTTCTTCATCGGTGATCTCGCCTGAAGTCTCTGCGTCGATAGAAAAAGAAAAAGCCATTTTTTACGACAACATTTTAAGTATTTAAAGTGACTGGGCGTTGAGAACTCGAAGGTGCATCCTCCTTCAACGCAGTACGACGTTTCTTCAATTTGATGCGGCTGCATGTTGTCAGTTTATACTGGTAGAACCTGAGAGAGAGGATAAAATGAGAGCGCGCGAGGACGCCGGAGCGCCCAACTCTGACTGGAATAATCGAAATTGGCAGTGAAGACACGTGTTGGACTTCACCTGCTGAGAAAGCTTGCAATTTTTGCATTACGACTATACTTCGTTTCAGCTTGGGTCCAGACGCAGCCGATGCTACGAGCGCGAGCGTGTGGCCGTGAACAGTGCTTGCATTGCACGAGCGCGCGTGCTTGGCAGGGACGCTGAAAGCCCGGAGCTCGCGCTTGTAGCATCGCCTGCGTCTGGACCCAAGCTGAAACGAAGTTAGAAAAGCGATCGTCGGCGTCGCAACTGCCAGTGGCGACGCGGCATGGAAGTAGTCGCGAACGGAAATTTGGGTGACGTTAGACGTTAGCGTTCTTTCAATGCAGAGTGCAAGTTTATCTGCTACTTTTGCAGGGGTTGTGGTGATGTCAGGACGCCGAGCCCCGATTTGTTCTGAATGAAGGATAGTGCGTAGACCTCAAGGCAGCTTGCTTTGAGGTCTACCTACTATCCTTCGATCAGAGCCAATCGGAGCTCAGCGTCTTTCTGACGTCACAGAACCTCCTGTGCAAGAAGCGTACGACTTGCTCTCTGCATAGATTGTTTTACGAGAAATCCTCACTTTAAAATTAAGAGCATCCTTTGTCATCTTTACACTCCTTATACGGCTTACATTGGCATCACATCAGTCGCCATTGCTCCGCACCATGCTCCTGTGCCTGTACCTTCCGCAACACACATTTTGCACCATCGAGTCAGTTGTTCTTGGCAATGCCGAGAACAACACAACAGATTCGATGGCAGGAAGTGTGTGCTGCAGAAGGCACGGGCAGAGGTGCATGGTACAGAGCAATGGCGGCTGGTACGGTGCCACGTGATGCCCCGTGCAAGGCATGTATTGGCAAGGAGATCCAACCGTGGCACCCCAAGTGGCTAAATTAATAACTATGTCCCCATCAGTGTATACACTGATGGGGACAACAAGAGATGATCTGTTTGTGTTCTGACGAAGCACTCGGCCCATATAATCAAATGTTGCGTCGGCGTTCGGCTGGGCCTCCGTGTTCAGTCAGTGAAGCGAACACGAACGCAGCACTCGTGAATTATTGCTTCATCTTTCTTGACTGAGCGCAGGTAAAAATTGGGCATAAATCGTGCCCGACCTTCGTCCCGCCTTTATTCGAGAGGCACGTGCCTCGTGTTAGTAAACACAGAGCTCTGGAGAAAACAAGCTGGAACATAGCGCCCCCTATAGTTTGATCTTATCACTCATAGTCAGCGACTGGTTAATATCTTTGAGCTGGTTGCATTTGCACTTACTAGGGGCGATCGGCGGCCAATTGTTTTGACACACTGCAGCTTGGAGCCCATGGTGTAGAAGCTCGCACTGCAGAACCCAGGGATCCTGGGATCCATCCCCGCCCATGCCCGTTTCAATTTGAATGGGCATCGTAACGGCGTGCTGTCGTGTGCCACTACTGCGTGGTGCACATTAAAGATCCCAGGCTAGCGGTTGTACTGCACTGGCTAAATTTCTCATCTACTGCGTGTATCAATGTCGCCATTTTCTGGCAGGCTAAACTCGCGCTGTCTAGACATGTAACGACTAGGTTGCTTTATTTGTTTGCACTTACCGCCATCTGCCACATTTTTCGAAGTAATATTAATGCGGAATTTTTTTATTTCTTTCCGTAGCGTTGTTTGTGGGGAGTGCGAGTCCGAGAAGATCAGCTCGGCTCCAAACTGCGTCGTACAGAACGGCGGAGTGAAGCGGCATCTAGAGGAGCCCGACCTGCCGCCCCCAAAGAAAAAGAAGAAGAAGAAACCTCGGTACCAGTCGCTCAGTGCGGAAGAAATCCCAGCAGCACCAGACATCATAGAATATCAAGCGGCAGGTACGACCATCACTGCCGAAGCCGTTGCTGAAGCCACGCAACAACCAGCCACCCCGGTGAAACCTCGTCTGCAAACTTCAGATTTTCAGACACAAAACGATTCGAGCTGCAGCGATTCAGAAGCAGTCGTGAAGTTCCCCAACAAAAGTCTGCCGGAAAGTAGGCTTCAGGGTGACTTGGACACTGCAGCTGGGTCAGTGACGGAGTTGAGTTCTTTCGTAACGCCGGACGGCCCCAAGAAAAAGCGGCCTAGGAAGCGCAAGAAGAAGCCGAAGGTTGCGGCTAGTGTAGAACCCACCGTCAATCTGACTCCAGCCGTCTTCATTCCGCTCAAGGTTTCCGTAGAGCCAAAGGGAAAGCACAAGCGATTTGAACATGAATCGCACTGGGACGAAATGGAAGCAGACGGTGTCGAGCGGAAAGAAGCAGACGACAGAGGGCAAGGAGAAGCAGACGACGGAATGCAGGGAGGAGCAGAAGACGGAGGACAGAACGATGCAAACGAAGACGAGGCTTTTGCACCGGACGACTGTTCCACTCCCGTCTTACAAAAAATGCTAATGAACAAGTCGGAGCAGACGCCGCCATCTTTAGAGAAATCAGTGAAAGTTTGCGAGCTTCAGTCGTCTGGATTGGAACGTGCAGTTAAGGCTGGGAGGGGAGGAGCAGATTTCAGGGCCGTGCCCCCGCCTCCCAGGATGACGCCTCGAGCTGTGCCAGAACAGGTGGGTTCGCCAGTTAAGCACTAATTTTGGGACAACATACAACAACGGCGTAATCATTACCTCTTTTCCCGAGGGACTTTACATTTCAGTAACAGCGGCTCTGGGGTTGCCTCAATCAGGGGTCAATTTACGATTTAATTTCTGGGCCCTTATTTTTAATAATCTTACAAATTAAGGTTATTAGGTAGTGGATGGTTTTGCTTTCATGGTTATATGAAGTGCGATTGCCTCAGTGAAGAGCTAAACATAGACATTATTTTATTAGTGCCTGAAATCTCGCCTCTTATATTTTGCCGAGTTATAAGAGGCAGTGTTGTTGGCCACTGAGGTGCTTGGTTTAAAAGATCACTAGGTGATTGCAAGACCAATCAGTCAACCTCTACTACGACTGTTTTGTCAAAACAGATTGACTTCAGCGCTGCTTTCTTTTACCAAAACAGTAAGCAAATGGGACAAATTTTTGTTACAGCTTGACCTGCATTATTGTAGCATACTGAAATTCCTACGACGTATTATTTGCACGTTTGTAAAGATTGTAAGGAATTGGTGTATGGGCTCCAATAATGTGATGCCAGGTTGAAATTATTTTATTGCAGGTATTCGGTTACACCTCTACCTAATGCACCGCAACACTTAAATTATGGTAGGAGGGGGTTAGAATGTTTTTTTTTCCACGATGAGAGATCATTAGCTTCTCCTTGTCTTACACAATGTTTAATTTTAGCCTCGGGTTGAACGAAGATCAATATATGCACAATATACTTTTGTACATTTGTCTAATGTGTTGAAAACGATCTGTCACAGATGACGTTCCACAACCCTTTCATTTTTAGATCTAATGGCATCTTCCACTATTATGTAATAATTAGTACATTCATGTTGAGACTTGCTTTCGGCATCAGCTAGTCGTAAAGATTGTTTCAAGTACTCGATTAGATCTTTGAAGCTGCAATCCTAAAACCTATGAAACGATGCATGCAGGCATACTTGCGGTGTAATCCAAACTAGCCATGTCTCTTTTTTAATCGACATGTGCCCGAGACTGACTTATTATTGGACAAACATCATTACTGCCGTTATGTTCCGAGTTCGAAGCCGCCATTGCACGTGGCCGTGTAAGAAAGAGGGAAGCCCCGAACAAGTAGTTTCTGACCAGTGACTTTTGTTCGAAAGAAAATTCCATTTAAATTTCAACTGTTTTCTTCTTTTTTTTTTTTTCGGCTGTTGGAAAAAGGACACTGGTCAATTAACAATCTATTATCTGTTTCGGGTTAGGAAAAGCGAGACAAGCCCCTCCCAGAAAGCTTTCTGCTGGCCACGATTGGTGGCGTCCTCCTCTCCACTCGTCTCGTCTGCAGCATTCACTGTGCTAAAGTGGAAAGGGTTGAGGGATATGTCGAAAGAGCTTGTGTCGCTTTTCTTAACCTGCAACGGACTGTTGTCACGCACGACCGCCTTTATCAGAGAGGCTGTCTGACGCAATCAAACGTTTCGCAAATGACGTTGCAGGGTACGCCGCTGTCGTCTGCCACTGCCGAGCCAGAGGCAAAATCGGAGCCCCAGTCCATTGCGAGGTCTTACGCCGATTTCCCAAGACTCAAGACGCCTCCGAGGGTCGGAGACACAATAGCATTCAAGGTAAGTCCCCCACCCAAAATCTATAAAGCGTCTTGCCACTGCAGGTCTCTCGTTCGGGGAGCTTATTTCCGACGCACTTTCGGCGCAGTGTTGCCGGTTGTTCTGGCCGGTGCGAAATTCGCGTTGAACCGCATTTCTTTGGCACGGGTGCAAAAGCTGGTTGGCGCACTTGAGACTGCGTACGACTGAGTGCGTCACGATTTCTTGTGATCTCTCGCAACGAGAGAATGCACTGACAACATTTATTGGGTGGCGATGGAACACTCGCGATTTGTATGTTTCCTACTTTTTTTTCGGGCATTATTCTTTCATTACATTGGCTCGAAAATCTTTTGACAATATCATAAACCAAGCGTCTCCACACGCCGCCCCGCGGGCAAGACCTGGCCCCGCAGAGGTCTTCCCACTGGCCCACGGCCAGCCGCGGTTGTTGCGGCGATCCCCGGCCTGCAACCCGTTACCAGCGGGCCTGCTGCTACTGGCGCAAAAATAAGCGCATGTAAAGAAATCTCGTCGCGTCGCTCGCCAAACGCTACGTATCCGTGCCGATTCTTATATACTGATAGTTGGGTGCCACATTTATTGCATGTCGTCACCACCGGCATCTCCGTTCTTAGTTCCTCGTTTCACGTCTGCGTAACTGTGTTAAGGGGGACACTACCTTCAATTGCACCTTTTTTTCCAAAAAATGCATATTCAGAACTGCAGAGTTTTGGCATGTATGGATAACAAGGAACACTCTCACAAATTCTTGTCAATGTGCACTGACAAACAATGTAAAAAATAATTATTCTTTATGTGTTGGTGAGGTGTGCTGCAGTGCGTAGCACTTGTCACCCACAAGTGAAAATAGCTGAAAGCAATGTCAGTATATCAGAAGTTTGAGAAAGACATCCCCTACGCTGCTGGAAAGAATTTCTAACATTTAAGACGCAAAAAGAAAATTTTAAAACGTCATTTTGAAACTTCAAGTGCATTTGTCTCAGCTTCACTTTTGGCAGCAAATCCCACCTTAATAAAACTATCGTTTCAGTATGAAAGTACCGAGAGACTTAATATTTGCAGATTATATGCCGAAACATTATCGAGCTGGTTACTATGAACTTAAATTTTAAATTTCATGTTCCTTTATTATGAAAAATTGTAATTTGCAAAACTTGGCAAATGTAAAAAAAAAAAAAATCTTTCATTATTTTTTTTTTTAAATTTTATAAATGTATATTTTTTGAAATTTCTCTTCATAGTAACCGGCAGCAAGTATTCCAGTATGCATTCCACCAGAAAAATATGTGGCGATCAACACTGTTTCTCAACGATAGATTCATTTTAAGCAGATTCCATACAAAGCTACGTTTTGGGGTATAGTACCTCATAAAATTGGTTCACAGGGCTGAAACTTTGCATGCCCTCCTTCTATATGGTTACAAACACCACCTGCAAATTTCACGCCGATTGAGTGAGCAGTTCAAAAGCAGACATGCCCAGGTAGTGTCCCCCTTAAGGGCTGTCCAAACAGGACACATCAGAAGTCGTGAGGCGACACAACTCCATCAAAAGTCGGGGAATTTGAAGCAGTTGAAGTCCGGCAGCCCAATGTCTGTTTGAACACCGCCGAGGAAACATTGCGACTTTTTTCCTCGCCTCCTTCGCTTTTCGGTGACTTCGGTGACCTCGGTGCTTGTCAGACTCGACGTCGCGTGCCACCTACCAATGCTGTCCGTCTGTCCTGCCGGGCCCTCGTATCCTGGACCGTGTTCAAAAATTTACTCTATCTTACTCCAGGGTAAGGGTTCTGTATGTTTGCGTTAGAAAAACTACCCGCTTCCAGAGTCTGCGTCCATCGTCGCTCTATCTGTGTTATTGCGTGACACGACCCGTGGGAGTGGCTCGGATCTTTTTGGGTAAGGATTTCTAACACAGCCCTTCCCTTTCCCATTTTCGGGACTTGAAGAGCAGCGTAGGCCTTGAGCGATTGACCGACAGCCAACAGAAACTGTGAGTGGCTGTCCGAACCCACGTGATGAGCATGTTCAAGGCCCCTGTGAAGAACACGAGCAAACTTTGACAGAAGAAACTTCCCTCCTGGCAAAAAACCGAACAAACAGACGGAAGCGCAGTGCTGCACGACTTGTGTCGGAGTTGTGTCACCTCACGATTTTTGAAGTGTCCTCTTTTTGGACAGGCCTTTAGAAGAATTTTGCATACTCATGTATATTGTGCTTCGTGCCCCGTGTCGTGCGCATCGCATATCGTCGTCACCAGTCCTACCATTCTCTCTAATCTTCTGCCCTGTGCGAATATTACGACGCTCGTATTCGCTTTGATTTATGCCTGATGAATTTTTCTGGGCTACAATTATTGTATAATGCCATTATGAGCTAAATATTGAAATATATATACGGTATATATCCATCTGTAGTACTCGCAAGTCTTCTTATTTGCATCTAGGTTTTCTGTGAATACACCTTGGATTCTTTCTTAACCCCTTAAATGGATACTGAACCGAGATTCGGATTTCTCAAAATAAGGTCGCAGAAGCGTTGAACGGAACGCTACGAACTCCAAAACGTCACTCATACATCGCTATCTCGAACAAACGGCTATACTTTTCGAAAAGAAGGGCACGATCAAGCGAGGGCTATGACATCATTGTCCTCCTGTAAAATTTGAGAATGAGGGGAAGCGGCTTCGCTTTTCTCCTCGCTTCGGTTCACCAACTCGACGGGACGTAGCGAGGAGGAGAGGGAATGAGAATCATGACGTGACTTGTCTCGTCGGCATCGTCAGCCGTGTTCAATCGTGCACTTTTTTTTTCCAAAAATACTGCGAACCGTTAGAGATATTACTGTATGAGTGTGTGTGTGTGTAAATATTGCTTTTATTATAAATTTAAAGAAATAAATAAATAGAGGGATGCAAGACGCATTGTTAGTCACCCATGGAGGGGTCTGGTTCATCGTCTTGCGTGGGATCGGGAGAAAAAGAGGATAGGAGGTAGGAAGTGATAATGGGGATGGGCGTATTTACAAAAATGAAGGATATAACCGATGATACAATGAAAGGACAGGCCGCATCCCCCGCCGCCCCAACCGCAGCCGGAGCGCGCGCTCCCGGCTGAGCGCCGACTTCAAGAAGCCGAAGCGCCCCAGGGGCACGAGCGCCCCGCCACGATCAGGGCGACGGAACGAGGCACTTGCCGCTTTGGCCGATCAGAGACTATGGCATGAAGGCATGTCGTGTGCTATTTCAAAGTCTGGATGACAGCTTGGTCGCTTCTAAAAAGTCCATGAGGGCTTTCAGTATCTTCGTTCTTCTCGTCCGGGATCCTGATGGGAAGAGGAGAGCGTTGGCATCCCGGCGAAACATGGAGAGTCTTCAGTGCTTGGGTTAATCTGGTTTGCTCTGACTCTAGCGACTGGCACTCCCAAATTATATGTTTCCTGTCTTCGATGATGTTGCATGTGGTGCAGTTGGGAGACTTAATGCGCCTGATGAGATGAAGTCTCTTGTTGGTTGGTTGGTTGTTGGTTGGATGAGTGATGTTTTGGGGCTTTTGCAGCATCCTGCCTATCACTCCAGCCCCGTTTTGTGACCTTGAAATTTTGGTTCAGTATCTCTTGAATTGTAGTTTTGGGAAATGTCTGACCCTCAACTGCCCAATTCTTGTCTTCAAAATTGCATTTGTTGCCTTCTGACTCAGGTTTCTAGCCGCAAACAGAATGAGAGAAAATATTTAAAAAAAATTCAGTGATGCCATCTGGTGGCCAAGCCTCAAACTAAGCCATGAGGGAGCCTGGTTCGTCCAAAACGGTTGAGTGTGTGAACCGGGGAAAGCAGATGAGCTAAACTCGTCCTGAACGGTTGGGGGACGGCTCCACGTTGTTGAGCTAGGCTCGTTCAAAACGGTTAAGGGGTGAATTTTACTCCACTTTTAAATTTCTGTATTTCAATGCTTTGGTATATACTGCAGTATCCCAAGAGATAGCCCACCTAAAAGCGAGAGCAAATTGGTCAAAAATGAGGAGTGAACTAGCTTTTGGTGTGCAATCAAGATATTTTTTTAAGGATGGCACTACTTTTATATTCTGTGACCAGCCAAGCTTGTTTTTACATTGGGGGGCAATGGAGCACAGAAAACTGTCTTTCCCAGTTTGCAGCGTTCACTTATCTCCCGCTGTGACTGAGTAACACCATTTCTGTCGAGGTCACCATGGGCCAGAGCCCTGTGATTACTAGAGGTAGGGCTATCCTTCGGTGTTTTTGAAAGAAGAGCAAAACGTGCCAAAAAATAGGGGCGGGTTATCTTTTGGGGGTGGGGCGTCTCTCGGGATACTACAACAGGTCTATTTATTTAGGTTTTATTTCTAATTTATATTTCTTCGTTTATTTCCTGGCCCTCGAGGCCGTGACAGACACCTAATCTGGCCCCCTTAGCCATAAAGTTTGGAGATCTCTTTTATAAACAACCGATTCTCTTATGTAGTACTATATGTAGATTTGATCTTGCGAATAGTGTGAAATATTTGATCTAGTGAAATGCAGTTTCTAGTGTCCAGTGGGCCATTGTGTTCTCTCGTTGTAAGAGATCACAGGGATAGCACGACACACTGGGTTGTAAACCAACGCAAGTGTGCGAACCAGTCTTAAGACTGGCGAAAAAAGTTGCGTAAATAAGCGGCAGCCGTGCAAAGAACCGGGCGAAAATGCAGTGGTTTGAATTTAAGCAATGTTCCTTTCAGCTGCCAGAGTCCCCCTTTTTTTATTAGATAATTTTGGAAAGGCGGCGTTAACATGACCGATGTTCAGATTCCTGGAAACCCTGGCATAGTTCAGATTCCTGGCCTGGTCACTCCAAGAATAAAAAAATTCTTAGATGCCAAAGGATTTATACGGTTGTCGGCGTTTTTATTTTATCATCGTTGATTGGTGCGATTAGGAGCTCCTTTGGGCCATTTCATATTATGTTCGGTGTTCACTCCGGACAGTGAGCCGAATTATGTTCTGCATTTAATTAAAAAATCTAAAAAGCACCATCCACTACACAAAATCGAAAGGCACAAATGCTGTATGTGTGCCTTCCTTTGTCCGTGTCTATAGCTTGCGCCCTTTAGATTTCTAATTTTAGTTACTGCAACCAACTGCATGGTGTTTTCGAAGTGCTATTCGGTCGTAAAAAAATGCCGTACAAATGAGCCAATGAGTGCAACTCTATGAAACATTGCACAAAGGTGTCTTTAGGAGTTCATTTATCATTATCAAATTTACTGAATGTACTACGAGAAAAAAAAAAAAAGCAAGAAAAGAAAAACTTGTATATTTTCCATGCACGGGGAGTAGATCGAAACCGAACCTTCCGGTTGTCGCTGCAACTTGCGGATGGCACCACATGGAACAAACACTTGAAAGCTTCTCCGAGATGAACACTCGGAAGCAGATCCGAGCATCTGTGGTACCATCATTTAGCAAGAGCGTCAACCAGACGGTTTGTTTACATTTTTCTCCCCGTTCACACGAGTATCGTGTTTTTCTTTTCTTGAATTTCTTTTAGTAGCCTACACTCACAAAATTTGGTTGTGACAAATGCACAACTTTAAGACTCCTCTGTGAAAAGTTTATTTGCACTCTCTTCATTGGCTTATTTATAGCTTTTCTTTTTATAACTGAATAACGCTCCAGTAATAATTTGAGATATGAAAGTTTCTTGTAGACAAAATAAATAAATAAATCCCAGGTTTAAAATATGTTCTCCTCTGCGTAGGTGCTTGAGCTCGATGCCAACTACTGCCCCAATCTGTCCGGGTACAAGGTACTGTCTCTTTTTGCCTCTGCATACCAGTTTGTCAGTTACTGGAACGTGTGGGACTAAGTATACGGTGTCCGGCCATTCTTTTTTTCTTTTTTTTCCAGGAGGGCAAAGTTCTGCACCACAACATGAGAACCGACATGTTACGCATCGAACTACGAGTTCCCGAAGTGAAAGCCAGTGAGTGATATTCGGCGCCACTTCATGCGTAGTAGTTTAAGGAGGCCTTGTTCTGGTAACGTCAGATGACAAACACCTTTCTATAGCAAAGTAAATTTTTTAGAGAAGCTATCACTTAGTCCCAGTATTCTTACAATATGGTATTAAGAAAAAAAGAACCACGTTTTTCGGCTCGGGGTAAATAAACTAAACATTGCAGAAAACTCGAACTCCATTAGAATGTGACGCTGAGCGGTTGGGATTCAAATAGAATGCACAAGTTTGAGAACAAAGAGTTACCTGGCTCATTGCGAAATTTTGTCCTTTCTCAACTATCAATTCATCCAGGTGTAATGTCATGTTCTCAACCTTTCGCGTCGTGTCCCAACTAGCTAGCCGCAATATCTCACGGATTCTGAACGCTTGCTGCACCGATAGCTTATTTGCTTGGGCTGAAAGCCATGGCTCTCTTTTTTTAGGAACCCCTGTACTGTTCTAATACCTTTGCCAATGATTACCAAAAACAAGCATACTTATTTATCGTTTATAAAGCACGCTTAAACTCTTGCTTTGCCATAAGCCTTTCTAAAAAAGGACTTTTGGCTGATGCTATTTTCAGCATTCGTGCGTGGGGTCCAGTACAGTGTTGGGTAAAGTACATCCTAAAGGTACTTCAAGTAAAGGACAAAGTAAATGAGAGGTTATGTACTTCAAGTCAATAGACCTTTCGCTGAATTACCCAAGCATCCAAATGCTGAGAACATAGGTACATGCACGCATGCACTTGCCTTCCATATACAAAAGATTCTAAGTAAATAACCAAAATAAAGCATTTATGGAATGCGCGTGCAAAGTGCTATTTGTTTTAGATATTTGCTTTTGAACAGTTACAACTGCGGACGCCAGCACGCTGCAGCGCTTGTATCCTACGTTCTCGGCGTTCTCTTTGATGCTTGGGTAATTCAGCAAAAGGTCTATTAGTAGGTACACCGTGTGCAGTTTACTTTGAAGTAAAGGACTATAAATAATTTACTTTCAAAGTAAAGTACAAGTACTTTTTAATACAATCTTTCATGATACCCTGTCAGTGTTTTTTTTTTTTTAAACTGGTATGCATTATCCACAGGTAATTGGGGGTGCATCAGTACTTTTTGGAAATGGCGGCGAATATTGAATAAAGTCGAAGTCGCTTCAGAGTTAACAAGGCATCATTCTGTGATACAAATTTATCAAGACCATATTTTAAAAATGTACTTTGAAGTCAGGAGTTGTACTTTCCTTGAAAAGTTCCAGAAAAAAAATACTTTAACTAAAGTACATGTACAGTCAGCATCAAACCTGTCTAGAGCGCGGGAACGGTGCGCTCCGGACTGCGCGTGCGACATCTGCCGGCGGACGCTGGGGCCGAGATAGCGCGCCTCTGAGCATGCGCCGCCATAATGCAGCGCTGGGCTGATGCTAATGTCTGTGTTGACCCATCTGCAGACTCCACCGACCGCCAGAGGAGCGCTCGGCGCCTCCAGTCTACGAAATCAAGGCGCTCGGTGTGGCGGCCCACGCGCCGCCGGCTCCGCATTATTGCGCGTTTTTCTGAGAGGAGTTCAGCCGCTGAACTCGCGCGCTTGCTTCCGTAGTAGCGTGAAACTGCTCACGGTGTGCGCGGGAAGCTACGCATTTTCTTGTTTGCGTGTAATGCTTCCTCACCGCTACCAATTCAAGTGCTGGTTATCTCTGTAGCATTTTCTCTTTAAAACCTACAGTGCGATCATCTCACTCCCATCCTTTTTTTTGTAAACGACTACGAGACTAATAAATGACCAACCTACATTTTTTAGGTAATAAAAGCAAGCAAAACCTACCCACCTCCTAAGCAATTGGACTCTGAAGAACGGCTGTTTTATGAATACGTTGTTTTGAAGCCAGAAAGTGTAAACTCTGTAGCTGCATGAAAGTAATATGTGGATAACTTAATGCCTGATCTTGAAGCCCAATCATTAAGAATCAATCACCAGCATTCCAGTCGAGTGCCTAAAATGAGCCGCATGAAAGAGCTGTAAAATATGAGCGCCTTTTATTTTTCGTATAGCTTGAAGTGAAAGTCGCACAAATGACACTGGGAATTGCCGAAAACCTTCGAAGAATTTGCAAGACACTATACTCGTGGACAACTTTATGCTGCAATGCAGTCGATGGTAAAGGAGAAAGTGCGCCATTCATTTTGCGCCCACTTTAATCATCTTTTTGTTTCGCCGCAGCAAGTTGTCTCCGAGTATATAGACGTTAAAATTTGAATTTTCCTTTTCAGTAATACGCGTTTCTTTAATCAATCTCTGCCCGCTTCCTCCTGATTTATGTGCTAAAACTTTGTAGCGCTTCAAATGCGCTTCACGGGACCATATACTTCACATCGCCCTACGCTGTACTGAGAGCCAAAGTTACAGGCAGGCAGGTCAAATAGCGCATCAGTTAGAATCCACGTGGTAGATTCCTCCGACATACGTATCTTGTGAGGAACATACCACGTTATTCATAAGTAGCCCATGATTCGACCTTGCGTCTCGTAGCTTTGGCGTCTATCGATGGGTAGGCGGAATATAGTTATCTCCATCTTCTCATCGCGATGGCCTGTTGTGTTATCGGACCACTGTTGACGTGATACGCAGTTCGGCGTTCACTTTGTAATGCTCGCTGTGGTATCGTCAGAAAATAAAAGCGAATATGTTGTCCGATTGATGACATTGGCGGCGAAAGAGGCGAAGACGACGCTGATATCTTTTCTTCGAACACTTAAAAAAAATAGCATAGAGGGGTGTGCCACAACTTCCTGATATAATCAAACAGAATCAGGGCCGCAGCAGATTCGTGGCGTAATCCGGAGCATAAAGGCTATTACACGATGGCTCCCCGTTTGACACACGATGAGCGAAGAGCTATTGCTTTAATGGGGCGTACCATGTCTCACAGAGCAATATGCCAGTCCACAGGGCGCCCTATGGCTACAGTTAGCAGAGTTCTGCAAGCCTATTACCGAGAGGGCCGCATAGCTGATCTTCCGCGTGGTGGGCGAGAAAGAGCGACATCGACGGAAGAGGACAAGTTGATTGTAGCAGCGTGCGTCGTAGATCCTTTCTTGAGCGCTCGAGAGATAAGGGACGAACTTGAGCTGGAAAATGTCAGCGTCTCTACCATTCGAAGAAGGCTCCACGAAGCAGGTATCCACAGCAGGATCGCTGCGCAAAAGACTCTCCTAGACGACAGGCACCGCAAACAGCGCATGGAGTTTGCGTCTGTCGTCGAGTCATGGTGCCCGCAGAAGTGGCGCAGTGTGGTGTTTACAGACGAGGCGTCATTCTGCACGCGCTGGGACCAGCAGCAGAGGGTGTGGCGCCCATACGCATGTCGGTAAGTTTTCATAATTGCCCCAAAATTGCGTAGATATTTGCCATACCATTTTAAAATATGGCTTCCTGATTTCAGGACACTTTTTTAATATATATGTATTGATTGTTGCAATGTTCTTCACGCAGGTACGAGGATGGCTATATATGGGACGTGCGTTCAAGCGGGCGCACGTGCGTTCACGTGTGGGGCGCCATCAGCCACGACGGCCTCGGTCCCCTGCACAGGATATGTGGACGGATGACGGCAGAAACCTATTCGGATATCGTGGAGCAAGTCTTGCTACCATATGTCTTGGATGGGCCTTTCGCAGATGGCGTGTTTCTACTGCAGCAGGACGGAGCACCTATCCACACGGCGAGATCAGTCACCAACCTCCTCGACAGCTTGGGAATCATGAGGCTCGACTGGCCAGCGAGGTCTCCAGACCTTAATATAATTGAAAATGTCTGGGGTAAGATGAAAAAAACTCTGTCTAAGAAGCGAGGGCTTGCAACGGCGACCTCAGAACAACTATGGGAAGCCTTGTAACTCGAATGGGAAAACTTGCGCCAAGATCGACACTTCGTTGACGCTTTGTTTGACTCGCTTCCTACGAGGATCGCCAGCCTGAAAGCGGCTCAAGGCGGCCCTATCCGCTACTGAGAAACGTGCCACATCCACGCTTCAGCATGAACACGTGAAATTATTTTCTCTCGAGATCTGTTTCTTTTTTTTCCTTCATCACGTCTTTTTTTGTTGTTGCTTTAAGTCAAAGCCAAATGAATTAAAATATTTGCGTGAAACCCCAAGCGTCTTGTGACATGCTAAATATTGGAAGGTTCATTCAGACATCAAGTATTCCAATTGGTAGCTTCATTAGGAGCTTGGTGCAGCTTGCACAAGTGGCAGGAAGCTTTAAGGAACGGAATAATTTTTGTGTCCGACCAACATTCATGACCGCGGAATCACAAGCCGCGTTTGTGTTTTTATTGTGAACGTAATCTATCGAAAGTGCAGAGATAACCAGCACTTGAATTGGTAGCGGTGAGGAAGCATTACACGCAAACAAGAAAATGCGTAGCTTCCCGCGCACACCGTGAGCAGTTTCGCGCTACTACGGAAGCAAGCGCGCGAGTTCAGCGGCTGAACTCCTCTCAGAAAAACGCGCGATAATGCGGAGCCGGCGGCGCGTGGGCCGCCACACCGAGCGCCTTGATTTCGTAGACTGGAGGCGCCGAGCGCTCCTCTGGCGGTCGGTGAAGTCTGCAGATGGGTCAACACAGACATTAGCATCTGCCCAGCGCTGCATTATGGCGGCGCATGCTCAGAGGCGCGCTATCTCGGCCCCAGCGTCCGCCGGCAGATGTCGCACGCGCAGTCCGGAGCGCACCGTTCCCGCGCTCTAGACAGGTTTGATGCCGACTGTACATACTGAGAGAATGTACTTCAAGTAAAGTAAAATTATTCTAAAACCTCCTTGAAGTTAGTACTTTGCAACACTGGTCCAGTATCGGCTCGCCTTCTAAAGCGACGAACATGCACGTGGCATGCTGGACTGTGGAGATCGCACGCTTGGCTGTGAATGTGTAAACATTGAAATGGTGTATAGAGCCCTCCACAAAAGGGTTCCTGGCAGCTTCAATTTCCAATGTTGACATTTTGAACGTGATTCCTCACTTGACAGGGCAGTAGACTCATGACGGGACTGTAATTTTCGCACGCTGAGCTGTTAACGCTAGCAAGCAGTAGAAAGTACGTAAACTGGAACGAAGTACAAGCA
>JAZHYW010004174.1:0-117391 GCA_037355805.1 Ixodes ricinus
ACATACCAGCAGACAGTGGCCGACCCACGAGCACCGCACGTAACTACTGCATCACTAGTATTATACTCGCAGCAGGAATTGCCCCATTAAACCCCGAAGGCGACATTGGAAGATCGCAGCTTAATTTTCAAGGATGCTTATCGAAGCTTTGTTCAAATATCATATTATTGAGATAAGGTATATTGCCTGATCTAAGGAAAGAATTGTTTCATGGTCTTTTGTCAGTATTGCCCACTTCGTTGTCTTGTTCAGTCACAGGTTGAGTCGTCTGCGACAAGAAGAAAACAAAAATTGAACATCATCCACATTACAAAGAATAAGATACTGCCGGGGTCGATACTTAGCCAGGATATTGATTTACTAAAGCAAAATATCTGAGTGATGCCATTCATGATTGTGACATCAGGAATTTCATTAATATCCTCATTACCGCATATTTCACATTGATAACGTTCAAAATCGTCCAATTCCCGCCCGTCAGTTTCAATCACTCATTTGGCACGACTGGAATATTCGCCTAACAGTATCAAACAATTCAGACAGATTATAATTGTTCATATCTCACCGACATCTGCATTCATTGCTGTGTGAACTCGCGTTTTATAGAAATGGGTTTTATCTGCGTATTTCAGCTTATCGCTGCTGTCTAAATGTTTAATGATTTTTTCCTGCTGCTTCATATAACAATGTCTTCCAGCAGTAACCTCACTCTTCGTCTGTCTGCGTCATCTCGCGTTAACTAAAGAATGCGCGGCCTTTAAGGTTTAATGAATGATCGTGATGATGAATGATAAACACATCCGCCCAGACGAACTTGAGTTTACGTCCTATTACAGTTTTGTATACACCGCAAGATGAAATCTCCAACACCGTAAGCAAATTTCCAGATCAATAGTCTGTACAGAGACGGGCGGTACCAAATGCATCACAAATAGAAGTTTCGTTGCAGACTAAGGGTCAGGTAGAACGTCCAGCTCTAAAACCGACTGATTACCACAAACACATTCTCAGCATCGTTACATCGATTAATCATCCTCTCGTAGGGTTTTCCAAGCAGCTTGCGTTTGTCGGGTAGCCCAAATCCGGGGAATGCATGCGGGCACATGGAGCTATAAAGGTCAACAACCAACAGTGACGAAGACTTCATTATCAAATACCCCGTTCTAGCAGACTGTTTCATAGGAGGTTATCGAGTTCAGAGAGGGCCCACAGAGGCCGAGCAGATTGTGAATCGAGGCCGCCGCCACTTGTCTCTGCGCGCTCCACTGCAGTCGTGTGTTCAGTATCGTTCCAAGAACATTCGTCTTTCAGAGTTGACGATGCGAAAAGGAGAATCGTCCCTTCAACTCACGCTTCTTGTACGGAAACAAAATAATTAAGGACGTTCACGCCTTCCAGGAGCTCCAGTAAAATCTGCTCCAAGAATTTCTCCTTGAACTCAAGCAGCTCTTGAAGCTTCGATGCCCACGAAGATGCTCCAGTTTCCAACTCAAGCTCTCTGCGTTGTCTAATCATCCACCGGCTTCAGAATTCATTGAAGATGACCGATTCCAGAATACCTGCGCTGGAGACCAGACATTTTCAGCGTACCATTGCAGCCCATGTCTGAGGACATAGAAATAGTCACCAAAATGAATTGTCCGCCTGTTCCATTGGCATTACGTTGTTATTTAGCAAGAATTTGCAACGATAGGGAAGTGATCGTCTTCCAAAAGTGAAGTAAGAATCTTCCATTAGAGCGTGGAAGCGACGAAGGTGAATTCATTCAGAAAGGTCAATAGATGTAAATGAGCTTTCAGAAATAGTAGACTTGCCTTCCATTGTGAAATACATTAATAGTTAGATGATGATAAAACCGCCATCATTCGGTCTTCGCAGAGTCATGAAGTGAGCCGTCTCATTACGAGGATACATTAGTCCTCCTTAAAATTTCAAGAGTGGGTTGAGAAGCCCTTACAAGCTCCCAAGGTGAGCTGCACGGGTCTTGGCGGCAAATAACTGACATTACCAGCAGGAGAACGAAGAAGGAAGGTTACAGTCTGAGTGCTGTGCAAAGAGGAAATCTGAGTTGTTGCTTATTCATCTCCGCACGACCAATGTTACCAATAGAGCTTTAGTTCAGACGGTAGTGCTTGATGACGTCGCAAAATCTAGTATTTGAAGATTTATTCTCTGTGTTCAGGTTTCATCGCTTCATCCATAGGCCAATTAACATCATCGATGTTGTAGAGATCTCGACAGTCCCAGATAAAATGAAAATTTCATCATTGTTGCAAGAAGGTTGCGAAATAAATACAAACACATAATCGTTAAAGGTAAATTGATCTGTCTATTTGGGAGCAGTGACAGGTTTCTTCCCTTTAGACCACGCTGAGTTTGTTCATGTCTACGCCGACATTGTAGTAAGTCGATTACCTCTTCAGATCTATTTTTCCTGGGGGTTGCAAGTCCGTAGCACGGGGTGGCGGCGACCCACGACCGCCCCCCCGCCAAGCAGCGGCGCCGCGATATCGCCCGCGTCCCTCTACCTGCCACTGAGATCCCGAGGGCAGCCCGAAGAGGAGGCCTCCAGCGAGCTCTTGCCGAGAGTGCCGTTCACCAGAGTTCGAAGAATCTCTCTGACACTGGTAGTCACAGTCGCCACCCTCAGGGACAGCAAGGCTCTTAAGTGAGTCCTCTTCAAGGGAGGAAGGAGGGCCTTCCCGCTTCTTCAGAGGATAGTGGCACGGACACCCATTACCTCGGCGGCACTCAGGAAGTTCCAGGTTTACCGTTCTTCGCCTCTGTCGAGAGGGAGCCCATCGATGATAAAGCTAGTTGGGCGAATATGTCTGTCTCATAGACATATCGAGACGGATGCATCCTCTGAATACCTGCACTCTGGCGGGAGAGGCGACGCTTCGGTATCTGCATGGTTATGTTATCCCACCTTCAGTGATTTTTCCTCTGAATGCTCTGCATGATAAGTTAGTAAGATGGTGCCACTGTAAATAGCATTTGCGATCGCTTTGTAGCCATCAGCGATATGGTCCCCGGCGATCGTAAGCAGTGTCAGTGACAGGCCGTTGGCAATGAGGGCGGAGTGGGATTTGGGATGCAGTTATCAACTTGCCTTGATAGAGGGAGTGGTGCTGTTCCGAAGGTCAGCGATGTTCTGCTGTTCCGTCTATTCAAGCCGGATGTGATAGGCTTGCGCTTAAGCAGACTTGGCTACTCTCTGCTGGTAGTGTCATGAAAATACCGTCTTCCGGGATTACGCCGCGGGATGGTGTTCAGTGTCGACGATGACACTGTCGCTTTGAGGTTGATGTTCGAGATCGACCGCCGTTTGTTTCAACCGAGAAGACGTCTTTCCAGTACTTCGATCGGTTGCTCGCCTTCAGCGCCTGAGGTCTCGTCAGAACGGAGACATTTTGAAAGCCGTTTTGACAACACATACCAAAAACTGCAAAATCGGTCTTACAGTTGTTCGAGAGAAAATGCTGATATGCTCGGTGTGTCCAGGGTTCGACGCATACTTGAACTATACCAGTGCCTGCTACCAGTCAGCGGTTCATCAGCAGTGCCCATATGCCCATCAATAGTGTAATGCCATAAGCAAGATGGGGCCAATGAAACAAATTTACTAGTAAAGGCCCGCACCAGCAGCGTGGCCGCAGGACAGACGCTCACCATGTTGGCCCCGTCATCCCAAGAAAGGCGAAAAGGAGCATATAAAGCGCATTGCGCCAGAGAGGCGGAGCGAAAATACGCATGAAAGAAGAGGGTAGAGGCTATCCGACTGAATCATCCACACTACGAAACCGGCGGTCAGGGTGTCCAGCGCCAAATCATCATCTCTGAAATCCCCGACTTTCCAGGTCTTCCCGATTACCCAGGTAAACTCTCCCGACCACGCATTGTATGCCAAATATGCGATTATCGAGAGATTGCAGATTGAGCATGAGATCACGGCACGTTGACGAGTCCAATCCTGTATCCCCGTCTTCGTTCAACGCTTGCTGCCGACATCGTCAGTAAGAGGAGCGCTCAATAAAACACGATCGCCCGCGCGCACACGCCACACGTGTCGTCATTATATACACTTCGCCTAAGGTTTCAATTAGTCTGCCAGACGACATTAAATTTCCGGTAGCCGATAAATAACCCAATCCACGCTTGATTGATTGTCGGCTTTCAGAGTCAGTATAGCATCGTTCACCGGGTGTAGATTGCCTGTCGACCATAATACCATGTCTGAGTCTCATAAAATTACCTTGAGTCTTCATAAGCTTCGTTCGTTACATTCCCGATTTTTCCCGGCAATAGCCCTGATAAATTCCCGTCACTAGATACCCTGGTAGGCTGCCCAGGTAATTTCAAAGGGTCCAAACGCGCCCCGGGCCATCCGTCAGAGTGTTTGCCCGGACATACAATTACGCACAGCCAGATGTGTGCAGCACCGGATCAGTTCGCGACGTTATCACCAAGCAGTTATTCCTGCGTATGCGTGTCACATGGCTAAGGTCCGTGGTGACGTTATTCCGGGTTGCAGGCGCTCTGCGGGCCAAATTGCAGGAGACGCCAATTTTGCATCTGCTTCATTTCGAGGGGAATCACTCATCGATCTCGAGTTATCCGGAGTTAATTTGAGATGGGTACGGCGATATGGCTGAAGGCCTGCGGTATAGCAGAACAGGACGTCTTTCCCGCTACAGGAATCCCGAGAGCTGCGATGCGCCGCCAGCTTGTTACAATTTAATCGTTCGTTGGCGGATTACGGAGGCCATCCGGCAGCACGGGCTGCGGAAACGGTTGCCCAATAGCCCAGATGATCCAGAGCGATTGGCGTGTGGCAGGTATAGCCCATCTCTCATATTTCACATATTGCCGTCTTCAGCGAAGCACGAAGCCCGAGTGTCAGAAAGTAGCCGCGCATGCACCGAATGTTCTAAACGTTTGTTCCATGCCCGTTTCAAATATTACGTCGAGTGGTCACTTGCGTATAATGCGCGGGGTGTCACTGGAACTCGGCTGGCGGCAGTGGGGCTGGCATGCTGGCGGCTATGCTTCCCATTCAGTATTGCGCCACTCGCCCTTAGAAATCTTTCCGTTCTTTAATTTTGTCTCGTAAGACAGCAACTGACTGATTGAGGTTTTAGTAGCTAAGCGTTATCCACTTTTATATCGCCCAAGAATCATGGCTGTTGAAGGAGAGTTCTAGGCGCTGTGGCATTTAACCGTGGAGGAGTAGGGACAAGGAGGGACGACATTGCAATGACGGCGGTAAAGAAATGAAAGACAAAGTAACACGAAGAACGACACAATTTCAAAGCCAGTCACCTAACTCAAGGACATCAAATATTCCGGCTGTTCGAACAATGGCGAGGGGGTCAAATCATCAAAACAAAGAAGTTCTGTGTTGTGAAAATCCACGAAGGACAGCGATAGGTGAATCCAAAAACATAAATTCCATCAAAGAAAGGTGACCTAAAATCACCGTTTTGCACGTTCTACCGTGATCTCCAAATGGACATGTTCACTTCGGTTTCAACGGTCACGTCATTGCTCAGCATTTCAGTGCGTATCTCTGCTGTGTCTGCGTTCCCGTGCACGCGAGTAGGTTGCCGCTGCCATCAGTGCTCCGAAGACCAGCTCTTTTTACGTTATCCTCCACTGCGGCAAACCCTACTTCACATTAGAACTGTTTCAACTAAATGACGAGGAAACAAAACACCGTTATATTCGTGAACACCACAAATCTGTTTCGGGACGAAATTGCATGCAAAGAAATTTCCAGGAATCTCATTGAATACTGACTTGTCAATTTCATTAAATTTGAATGGAAACTTAACTCCAAGAAAGGCTTGTCAAACCCCAACAAAGACCCCGCCGCATTCTCCAAAAGACGCCACAAAAGGAATCCAAAGAATACCAAAAGGTCGCAGCAGGCGAATAATAGGAGTCACCGGCGCTAGCTAAGGACTAGATTAACAGAAGGTAGACCTCCAAGGGAGCTAGCCGAGAGCCAATAGCAAATTCTGCTGCAAAATAACTTGTCTTGAACCGAGGTGCAGAACCCAAGCCATACGCAGCAAGCTCTGAGAAAACTTAACGACAACAATACTGTAGCGGACAAATAGACCACGCCTTCAAGAAGCCAGATTCCGAAGGAGAACATGCCTCGAAACAATAGTCATCACATCCTCTGATATTCCAGAGAAAGACGAATCTACTCTCAATGCAGGCAAGGATGGATTCAGTCGGTCAACTGATCAACATTCTTCAATGACAAGAAAGTATTTCACCGACGTTGTCGTTGCATCGTGAGACCAGTTCCTGCGCCATGAACACTTCAGTTGGCCAACTGTTTCCAAGGCCAACAGTCTTCCGCTGCGGTTATCAAGGAACTTCTCCGCAGCACCCTGATCTGGTTTCAACGGCACACCCTTGGGCTATCCCCACGAGCAACCACCCAGTACGAGAACGTCCCCAGCATCAACGAAGGACCAAACTTCCCGATTCCACAGTTTCATCAAAAGTCCACCTCGACAATTCTCTTCACCACGCACTCATTAGTCCTAAACGAACTTGCAATGTACCTAACCGTTTCCATGCTCGTTGCCGACTCGCCAAGGAGGAGATCTTTGCTCGCTTCACCCTTCCAACACAGGAGCCGAGGCAGAGCAGTACATCACGGGGTGATCATATCCGACTCCCTTTCCAGTCTGGTTCGCTGTTTGCTCAACGAGGCTGTTAAAATTTGCCCGCGAAACTCTGTACTTGAAGGTCTCTTCGACACCAAAGGTTGATGATATGAGTCTTGTTCAGCGATAAGCCTGAAGTCCAGCAAGGAGGTTGTTTCCGTTGACCCATTCGCCATTTCCACCATGAATGAATTTGCTGATCACGTAAACCGTTCCTGTAGCATCTGAGATGGAAACACCACTCGAGGTTTGTATAGCCAGATTGTCAGAGCTTCCCACACATTAGTAGAGCAGCTCGAGGTTTGCCCGCAGGATTGCCGACATAAAACAAAGAGCCCATGCAATTGAGGTGGCCTTTAGGGAAATCAACAGTGCCGGAAACTGGCAATGCCCGCACAGAGAATTTGCCCAGGCAAGATGGCGGCGAGCCGGTTGAGCATAGAAAATTAACCCCTGGGGGACGGGATCCGACATGACGTGGTGTAGACGCCTGGCGCGGTATGCCAGTGGAGTCATCCTGTCACACTGCCACATCATCTGCCCGCCGGTCTGCCCGCCCGCCTTCATCAGCTTGTAACGGCGCGGAGCAGCGCATGGAATAAACCAAGGGATCTGGGGTTCTGATCGGCCAAAACAGCTCGCTTACCGCCTGACAGTCAGGAAGTGCCAACTGATCGTAACAAATACTTAGGATTTGCTTTCACTCGAAGAAAACGTTCCACCTCTTTGTTCCGGATTTGCCGTCGCTAACCGCAGCAGCGTCCCGGCTACCGGAACACGCGCTGAGCGCGGGACCGGAGTCCCGCTATGTTCCGATTACCAATGGCAGATGTTGTCGTCGCTGGTCCCGTGGCATACGCCGACGACTGCAGCGTGTCGTCGAATGTCCCTGTTATCGCCGGTCGTCGCTGCGCGCGCGCTGGTTCGTCACCCCCCGAGGGGTTGTACAGGTCGGTGTCCAGTCAGATCCTGCGGCTGACGACGAACAGTTCTGGCTCTACGCCGTCTCGAGGGGGAGGTTTGCTCGACGGTTCAGGCACCTGGCATTTCCATTCTAATGACGAATGGGACTCCATTGTTCCGGGAATTGTGTGGTCGGGTCGGCGAGTAGGGTTATGTCACAACGGTCATATTTCAAATTTTCGGCTGGCACGATAGTTATTCTAAACATGTTCTTCGGATATATGCCAGTTTTTGTCTGTTTTGGATTTGCTTATATTGTGTCACGGTTTTTGCTCAGACTGCAGTTCTTCTTGTTTCTTTATTGCTTCGTATTTCGTCTTGTTTACTCTCTTTCCTTCGCTCGCTTACTACTACTTGGGAACCACGGCTGATGTATTAATGCGATGGTGAGATGTTGGTAATGTTGAGTCAGAGTCGCCAGTATCACCGCGTCTTAACCAGGCTGTTCAGGTGACATATCAACGAAGATATGCTCCGGGTGATAAAATGTCTGCAACTGGGTTGTTGCTGTTGTTATTCTTCCATCAGAAACGTTACGTTTCCATTCTCCGATTGAGCTTAACTAAAAATCTTCATATAGCTGCCTGATTATTTACTGAACAATTAAATTGCCATACTTGTTCAATGGTCTCATTTGCGACAGCGCAAGTTATCGCCTGTTATCACAGTCAACTGTCGCCTTCCGGGCATATATTGCTTACTTCGCAGCGGGAGATTAGAGGCATGCCAGGCACCGCCTGCCACAGCAAACGTTTTGTGAGCGCGGAAAATAGCCAGTTTTCCGAAGACATCGAAAAACACGGTAACGTTCCGCCTACGCACAAACAAACCGGTATCAAGTGCGGCCAGCACCACTTCATCTTCCTCACCGTACACGACACTCCATGAGATCGCGGAGTTCATCGATGACGCAATAACCCTATAAGAGCGCTACAAGCGTCATCATTCTGCCAGGTCCAGTGCAATCAGAAAGACGGAACACTCCGAGCATCTGCAATGATGAACAGATGTTAATGCACATCGGTCACCAAATCGTCATTCAGCCGGTACACTGCCACCGTGCCTTCGACACATTCGTCTTAGGTTTGCACAAACAAGAGTTCAGCTGAAAACGCCTGAAGTACTCATGAAGCAGCGTTGTCGGTGCGCGATTGCCCGTGCACGAGTGCGCTTTGAATCAGCTCGTCAAGCGAGCTAACGAAAATTCACGACACATTGTACACTGGTACCCCAGAATGCGCAACTCTTATTTCGTGTGACAACGTTTTCGTTTTGTCTAAGTTCACAGCCGCAAAGATAAACAAATGCATTGCTGCCATTAGTTCTTCTCTTCGATTAGTTCGTTGTGGTATTCGCTTTGTTTGTTGTATTCGTAGATGATACACACGGCCTGCGGACTATCTTCCTGTTATTGGTGCACAAGAGTCCTTTTTCGTGCCACTTCTTGTTTGATATGTTATAGTAGCCGATACCAGCCGCTGTTGCCATTGCTGAAAAACATAAGCTGTTCTCCTGGCAATCTTAACTGTTGTCGCGCACGTTTCATACAGCGTAGGCGTAGCCATCCCCGACCTCCAATGAGGTAGGCCAGATTGTTGGTTCAATAGAGGAGGAGAGGAGCAGGGGCATGTCCTGCGCTCACTGGTTGCCAGAGTTGAGTGAGATTGTTACAGTTTTTGACACTTCGCCGAGGTAGTCAAAAAATCGATTACGACGGTCACTCGAAGAACATAATATCTCCAGCACATTCTGTTGAAAACAGAACGAGAAGGCCACGGTTTCATTGGCAGAGAAAAATAAAGATAATTGATAATCCGTTAAAGAACACTGATTACAAAGCGCGACAATCTTAGTCCGCCTTCGAATGCGTGCTGGAATACGTTCATATCGTCCTTTCCGAGCATATATACCTTTCAAGAACACGGCAGAAATAAAGAGATACTTCAACAATCCAGAGAGCCAGTGGTTTTTCTGACAGTTTACCGCAACTTCTTCGATAATTCGAATCCCACAGTCAGTTAAGGTATCGGTGTACTTTGGCTCATCATCACGCTGCGTTTGTCATAGTTATAGTTAGTACCAGTGCCAGTGGCAATTGCAATATAAAATACCAATTGCTGGATTTACCAGACACAAACATTATTGCGCGTTCATCGTACGATAAAACACCGCTGGCATCACATCACCAGAACAGGAATTCTCGGCCTATTGTTCTCGTTGATACTACTTTACCTGCGCCATTGTACGAAAAAACCTGCGCTTTCCCACGTTGTGAAGCCGCATGTTTTCGTCTTTGTGCGGTAGCCACTAAAAAATTCGCCAGAGAACACAAAGAGCGATCTGGGTATCAATTAACTTACAAGCAATTTCGGGCCAAGAATTTCCGTTACGGGAGAGGGCATTAAATCGCGCATTGCGTCTGTTCCCGTAGCAATGATCATAAATAGTCAACCGAAAAACTGAAATAGAACCGCAGTTTTTGCCAAGGTCGGGTTCCGGAATCGGAACTGAAAAAATATAACAGTAAATCGGTTCAAAACGTTCACGGCAATTTTTCATTACAAAATGAGTGTTTGAAGTAAAATTTGATTGCCGGTTTCATGTAGTGATCAAATTTCATCAATCAAATTGCAAGAATACTTCGCGGCGCCAGCACTACAGGTTACGTGAACAATGCGACGCCTCACATTACGCCGCTGGGCCACGTCACGTCACGCGGGTTTCAGAGAAAACGCATTAATTACCGCGTCAAGCCTAAATTGCGAACGTGAATTTCTTCCTCCAATATTTTAGCCCGTTTCTCCGGCCTTTCCACATCTTCCGGGAGTTGTAACGGATCATAGATGTGAATAGCGTTGTCTGACAGACGTCACATAATACCATCACGTGAAGCCCACAGAAGTAAAAAAGTAAGAATATCCCAATGTACGCTGCCCGGTCTGGAGTCCAACCATGCCATTAAGACGCAAGGGCGTAAAAAGATAAAGGCGGAGCAGTCGCAAAGGAAAGAGCCATGTTCCGTCACGACGTCACGGCTTTCGCCTTCTGATACACTTCGATGTTGCAGATAACAGCGCTTTTAGCCCGTGTATAGTTTGCGTACTTTCAGCCTTTGACTGCCTGACTCAAGCAGGGGAAGGTCGTGAATCTGGTAACCAGGCGACGCTTGCTTAGGCCGACGCGCGGGTAAGCAAAACATAAAGATAAAGGTGCGCGCGTCAAGCGAGGAGGAGACTCATAGCGGTCATGATACATCGCGAAAGTCGCATGACACCGTGATGTACCCACGTCATGAGCCTGAGCCCGGCGCCAGCTTAAGCGCGCTCCTGCAAGGCGTCGTACAGCGGCCAGGCCAGGCACAAGCGGGAGATTCAAATGTTGGTTCCTCATCGCAAAACGTTTCCGTTACAGGACACGTTCCAGCTGGCGAAGGGCGCAATTTCAACCGCAGTCTACACCATCACACAAACCCCAATTACCAGCCCGCGTCCAAAACAAACTCATCCAGGATAAAGAGTAGGACGCGTCACATGTCTTCCTGGGTCCGCTCATGTACCCCGTGACATCGCGACTCTTTATCTCTGTACCCAGCTAAAAATTCAGCGTTCATCTGTAACATAGGCCGACCCAACGATATTGCCAGTACTGTCACCTTTCTGTTCGTTTCACCACTGATGTCAGACCTGCACGATGATTTGCCATAAAATGCGCCCGTGAAACTGGTTCCACAGCTCGTGGCCCAGAAGGGACGCATCTTCCTTTTTGTACCATGACGTTATCATCCGATTGCTCAGGAGTGTTCCGTTGTACTCCCCCATTTCCGTCAGTATTACGACAAGAACACCAGTACCGAAAACGCGTAATGCAGCATTAAACTAAACGACAAGAGCGTAAAATCACCATGAGCGATCTCCTTAAGCGTTGAAATTAACATCAGCCATGAAGATGTCCCATCAGGTTAAAGCAGTCAAGGAGGTAGTCACGCAAGAGTGATTGCACAAATTCCACGTCGCCATCGAACGCTCATGCCTGACACCGATGATAACGCCGCTCGAGCTGCTAATTGCCAAACCCGTCGAATCAAAGCAGGCGTGACGTAGCATAAAGAATCCGCGATGACGAAATAATGTCTCGCTAAAATGTTAGTGGAGCGCCCACGGAGCTGTAGTGTCCGTGTTGCCAAAATAGCCTGCGGAAATAAATACTTAGTCTTCGAGACAGGTGTATTCCCATGTTTGTATTTCAAAGTCAGTCCGATTCCCACGATTTGGAACAATTTATATTTCCATGTTAATTAGAACGTTAATTACACGCACCTTCACCAGGAAATACGCAATCATACCCAACCAGTCTCGGACAAAGTCCGATCGCTCAGTTCATTTCGTATCAAAGGCACGTGAAGACAGCAGTCTCTTCCGGCGGTGTCGTCGCTTCACTCACTCTTTCCTCCGCGCCCTAGTCCACGAGTCGACGGTGACTACGTCGACCCATTGAGCTCCGACCTGAGCCGAAACGCCGGCAACTAAAACGTCTAGACTCTGTCTGGTAGTCCGTATCTCAACTTCATCCAACAGTTGGAGTTCCGTCGTCGCAAGCTCTACCTTGTACATGGCAGTTCTCTTTGCAGGCGTTGCATGACAAATCATAATTTCATTATCTCCTCCTCCTCTCCCGCACATTCGCGCATTTGCCCTCTCAGATCTATAACGTGAAATAATATTGCTATGTTCACACTGTCGTTGCCAAATTAGGTGATATCCGTAGACTTAATAGATGCTGTTGACAACCTCCGTTGGTCAGCGATTATGAATTTCATTATTAAATTATTGATGACACACAAAAATCTTCTCATTACCTGCTCTGACAAGCTAAATAGGCTCTATCACCATAAGCCGTCTGCTGATTTATCCTTCGAGGCATGCATATGTAATTTGAAAAAAAAAACCATGCCCTTTCATTTGCCATCGGCGAATTGGTGCTTCCCTAACGGGCTCCCTGCTCCAGCCGTTCAGGCTCTATATGCCTGAGAATCCTGAACATGCGCGAAACACCAGTTATTTAAATCAGCTTCAAAATGAAAAAGAAGAAGTACAGTAAGTTTTTTCCAAACTACTTATACACATACCTGCTACGAGAGTAAAAATCGCTGGAAAAGAACTTTATGGTGATAGGCCCTTTATTTTATCTTGTGGAGTCTTCCAGGTAGTAGAGAAAATTTTGTTATTGTCATCAATAAGTTTAACTGCAACGAAGTTCACATAATCGCTTCAGACCAACACGGGAGGACGATACTCGAAAATACGCCATCCTGGTGAGTCTGCGGAACGTGCTCATTTGTTCGCTTTTTGGCGGTGTGAAACACCAGGTCGCGGGGGTATAGCCAAAGGCTGCTCGTGTGCTCACGTTAGAGATCTGAAGGCAAAATGCACGAAATGTGCAGAGAGAGAGAGAGAGAGAGAGAGATAATAAGTTATATTCTTCTAAATATTGCCACACACGACGCCTTACTGCAGAAGAACTATATAGGGATGCATGTTTTTGAAGGTAAAACACGTTTGACTTGACTCCGTCTGGTTGGGTCAGCAAGTGGAAAGTACAGACCTTCTCAAACCAAGTCCTAAACATTTACGGTGCCCGACGTTTCCAGTAGGTCGGGCGCATTAGGCCGACAGCCAACCAACCGTCGGCGTGTGTCGATGGACCAAAGACACTTGAAGAAAAAAGTGAGTGAAGCAACCGACACACCGTAGATAGCAAAGCACTGATCTGACACGTGCAAATAGTCGCCTTGGGACAAAAAAAACGGTTTTGAACGTCGGACTTTTTACTGTTCAGGACTTGACTTGGTTATGGTGCGTATTTCTCTAGTAGAGATGCGTGTAATGACGTTCCTAACTAAACGTTAAGTGGCACGCAAGGAACAGACGAGGCAGCTTTAATCTAAATCACATTAGAACATCGTGAACTGAACGAGCTCTAAACTTCATCAGAATACCGCCTCAGGAGGCTGAAGCGATATTTGGTTTTCACGGGCACTTGTTTTGTAACCCTGATCTTTACAGCCTGCGTACTTTGTCAAGTCATGGAGGTCTAACATTTTATGAGGCAGTAGCATATCATCGTTGAAAGACTTGCTATACTTTTACATATCTTCGACATCCCCTTTTGCTATATACTTTAATTCAGCTTAAGGGGCACTGCAAAGAAGGACGAAGAAAGAAAACCAAATGCTGCTTCGAACGGCGTGCCTACATCAGTGTCAAACATGAGCGTTCAGTGGCGACATTGATCTAGTATCGCTCGGATAATGATGACATAGAAGTCTCAGGAGGCAGAACTGGCGTAAATAGGCGCAAGGTACCCCTTCTGCCAGTCCTTTCAAGCCATCGTGACTTGCACTCATACATTTGCTTTTAACACTGCAGTAATTGGTGGGACACTACATCTTCATAACTGATGTTAATTTCCAACACTTAGGAAGATCGCTCATGGTTGTTTTACGCTCTTGTCGTTTAGACTAGTATATACTGTACGATTACGCGTTTTCGGTTTTTGGTTTTAGTTCTTAGCCGCGACACTACTGTTGTAAATAAAATTTTCTAACCAGGTTCTCTATTGGCTCAGACCAATAACGTCATGAACAAAAGAAAATGCGCTCAAAATTCTGAACCTCTTTCATGCTTATTATGTTCAAAATACGCCAAATTTCTTGTTTATTTTATGTTTAATGTGTTGCTAGAGTCCCAGCCACTAATTAGAGCGAAAGCAATGCAAATTAAAAAGAGATGGCTAGAAACGTTTGCATGGCCCTTCAAGTCCAGATGCAGCCTAGTGGTACAAACAAACACTAAGATTTTGCTAGGTACAAAGATAAAGTGTCGCGATAATTACATCGAGGCACATGAAATTTGGACCAGAGAGATGAAAGACCTATGTGACACGTCCCTCTCTTTATCTACGAATGAGTTTGAATTTTTGGAACGCGGGCTGAGCAGATAGGGTAAACAGGGTTTTGTGGCTATCTAACGTGTGAAGTTTCAATAAACTGCAGTTGAGAGTGCGCCTTGCCCTGTTTCCCTTCGTCTGCGTGTCCCTGTATTTTTCGGCGCTTTTTGTTTGCAATGAACCAACTGGCCCAAATCTCCACTTTACTATGCCACAAGCACGAGCCTTTTGTACCGACCACTTGCACTGCAGGGAGCGCGCGTGCTTGGACGCTGAAAGCCCGGGCTCAGGCTCATGACAACACGAGTACATCACGGTGTCGTACGACTCGCGGGTGAAACGTCGTGATGGCTATTGCCCCTGAATAAAAAAAGTAGCGACATCTTTTCCTCCTCCTTTGACGCGCACACCTTTTATCTTTATGTTTTGCTTTTTTACACCCGCGCGTCGACTGTAGCGTCGCCTGGTTTACACCAAGATACGACCTTCCTATACTTGAGTCAGAGCACAGTCAAAGGCTGAAAGACACGCAAATACATACACACAGGCTAAAAGCGCACTGTTACTGTCTACAAGCCTCGAAGGATGTGCTCAAGGAAAGACGATAAAAGCCGTGACGTTGCACAGTCGGTGTTATTTGATTGGCGACATGAGCTCATAGTATGCACTGCACTCCGACAGGCATAGGGACTCCTTTTCCCTCCCCCTCTGACGCTCACACCTTTCTATCTTTTTTTTACACCCTTGCGTCAACAGTAGCACCGCATGGTTTGGCTCAAGATAGCAGGCGGCATGCATTCTTCAAAGATAGCCAAGCCACTTTTCTTATAAATGGGCTTCAGTGATGGTATATGTGACGTCACGGTGTCAACAACGCTGATACATCTATAGTCCGTTACAACTCAAGAAGGTGGTGCGAGAGAAAAGAAGGCCGGGAGGAAGAAGCAGACTAAATGTTGGAGAAGAGAGGGGAAATTCACGTTCTGAATTTAAGTCGACTTGACGCGGTGAGTAATGCGACTTCGCCATGGGGCCACGTGACGTGACATTATTTGACAGCATGTCTTGAAACAATGACGTCACGTGACCACGTGACACAAGATTAATTGTAGTGCCAATACAAAAGCGCCACGAAACCCACAATTTCTTATGTATTGCAATTTGATTGATGAGAATTTGATCACTACATAGAAATGCCAGCTGTCAAATTTTACTTCTCAAACACTCATTTTGTAATAAAAAAATTACCGTGAACCGTTTTGAACCGGTTACCGTTATATTTTTTTCCGGTTCAGTTCCGGTTCAGTTCCAAGATGGCGGCGAAGCTTTCGGTTCGGTTCAGTTCCGGTTCGGCTAAAAATAACGGTTCTGTTCCGGTTTTCGGTTCGGTTCGGTTCCGGTTCGACACTCTGATGCCATTTACTATACAGGCACTGCGGGAAGCGACCGTCGTTCTTGCAGGAGACAGACGCGAATGCGCGGTTGTGCCTCTCCCTTGATAGCAAAAAATTGCTGGCGAAAATTGCTTGCCAAAAGTTGAAAAATAAAGTATTGTAATTATTTGCAAATCATGCTGTGTTATGCGAAAGGGTTGTTGAGGAATTTTTTTTTAGTGAAGACTACCACACAAGGCAAAAAGCATGCAACTCACAACGGTGGGAAAAACAACACAAGGTTCTAATTTTGTGTAAAAGCATGTTAGTATAAAAGTAAGTATCAACAGGAAACAATAGGCCGAAAAAGATTCACTGTTTCTTATTTAATTTTGATGCTTAGGTGTCTGCTGCAGTCGAGTTTTATGTTTTCAAATTAGACACCTTTAGTAAAATATTTAACAATATTATTGAACAAAAATATATCACTGTTAGTGCAAATTATTTTATCTTAATTGCCGCAACACAATTTTCAGGTGTATAATATGTTTTATGACAGCACAGCATTTTGGGTTGTGCGTGTTGATGAAATTCCTTTAATGCGTTTTTTCTTCGAGTCGCCAAAACACCGGCATCCTCTTGCTTGACTGTAGAGTTCCGGGTATCGAAGCGGGTTGCGGAGAGCGTTGCGGGACGGCGAAAACTGTCTGCGAAAACTCCCTAATATCTGGATCCCGACGGAAATATCTCGTATTTTTGCCGTGTTCATTTGGGGCTCGTCATGGGAAAGGACCAGTCGTATGAACGTGTTCCGGCGCATTCGTGAAGGCGGACTAAGATTGTCTCATTTGTTTTTGCGCCAAAATGTAATTGTTTTATTTTTCTTCGGGATGTCAGTGACACGTTTGTACGTACTGTGTGCCAAGTGAGGCTGGGCAACGCCCTGCCTGAGTTTCTAGTTTCTTCAGCAAGTGTGCCAGGAGGTATTCATGGTCACCTCAAAGAAGTGGTGCCGTCATGTCGATTTTTGACAGCCCGGTTCCCTTTCGAATATTTGAGCGAGGTGTCGCGTAAAAAAGCCTGTAGCAATCTTTGTGATGTTGTTTTTCCCGTTCCTTTGTATAGATCATTGTATTGTGCAGGCCCTGGGCAAGACGTTTTAAAACACGTTAAAAAATGAAAGACGTTTACAACTTCCTGTAACGCCGAATTAGAGCGCAGCTCTTGAGGAGGAGGAGGAGGAGGGTATGCCCTCCTTCTCTCCTCCTCCTGTGGATATGATCATGTTACTGGGCCTCACACTATTTGGAGGTCAGGGATGGCTACGCGCCACGCTGACATGGATGCACGGGAGGCTCGGGAAAACGTGCGCGACAACAGTTTAAGATTACCAGAGGAGCAACTTTTTGTTTTTCATATGCTGCAGCGGCTGGTATCAGCCGCTGCAGCATATCAAAAACAAAAAGTAACAAGAAAAAGGACTGTACAAGCACTTTCCAAACTTCGCAGGAAGGATGGGGTCCGCAGGTGGTGGTCGCCGTCGGTGTTGAGTACACAACAAACAAAGCGGAAGCAACACAACGAAACTAATCGAAAAAGAAAAGAGCTTAACTTTTTTTTCAGCTGCTTGTTACACGTTTGTTTATATGCTTTTGCGGCGTTGGTAGGAACTAAAACAAAACGAGAAAGGAATAACGAAGTCCAGCTCACACTGCCCAGTAAATAAGAGTTGCACGCTGCATTCTGCGAGGTGCTAGCAGTGTGTGACCTTTTTTTGCTTTCGCATTTCTTTTCCCAGTGACATTGGCAGGTTTTTCGTTAGCTCGCTTGACGAAGCAGTTCAAAAGTACACTCATTACTTGTTGCCGTACGTGTCCAGGCAATCCTTGCACACCGTGCCTTTGTATTGAGTGTCGATCAGCGGCCTCGAGAGCGTTTTCAGCTGAACTCTTGTCTGGTGCAATATATCAGTAAAATGTGTGTCGAAGGCACGGTTGGGGGATGTTACCGGCTAGATGACGAGTTAATTCGGAAGGTGGTGTCATTTTCGCATGCGAATATTTCTTGTTCATCTACAGAATGTCTTTCGAGGTGTTCCGTGTTTCTGATTGCACTTGGACCTGGCAAGCATGATGACAGATCTGACTTGCTGCCCACTCGGCTACATAGGACCAGTTGTGCATCTCGTCTGTCTTCCGTGAAGTTCTCCGCGATCTCCGTGGAGTTGTCATTAATCGTCTGTTGAGGCGTCAGGGGCGATTTTGAAGCCATACTTGAATAGCTCTTCCAGTTTAATTTCAATGCTGCAGTAACTTAATTGTTCACGTGTTTTCGGTCTTCGGAAAGCGGTAGAAGGATTTTCCACCACATTGCAAAAACGTTTTTTTGCAGTAGCAGGCAGTACATGGCATGCCTCCCATCTCCATATATACGCTAATGTATGCCCGAAGGCGGCTGGTTGATCAGCAAACGGTGACCCATAGCAGACGTGCTTGCGTATGCAAATAAGACCTGAATACAAATGTATAACGAGCTTACACTTTTTAAGTTGTTCAATAAATATCAAAACGCTTATATGAAGATTTTGGATTAGAAACTCAATCGGAGGGGAAAATAGAAGCTTATCGCATTCAACAGTGGAAGAAAATAACAACAGCAACAACAAAGTTGCAGACGGCCTTCAAAATGTCCGGGCATAGCATAGCAGACGAACCTGCCGTAGTAGCTCCGAAGCGAAGGAAAGAGAGTAAAAACTAAGACAAATCAAAATACGAAATGGTTTGAACGCCAAGTAAAGAAAACAAAGAAAAAAATAAAAGCAGGAGGGAGAAAGAACGCGGCAGTCCATGGGAAGACAGGCCGGGAAAATATGCGTGACGTTTGGCCTCTCGGAAACTCAATCCAAAAGTTACGAGACAGTAAAGAAGAAGTTTGACGCCCACTTCATATCTACGAGGAACGTGGTTTACGAGAGCGCCTGTTTCCATCGTCGCAAGCAAGAGAGCGGGGAGAGTGTCGACCAGTTTGTGACTGCCCTACTTAAGCTCGCCGACCGCTGTGACTTCGCACAATTTCGAGACAGTAAGATCCGGGTCCCGTTCGTCGTTAGAACTGGAAATGCCAGTTATCTGAGACCGTCCAAATGGACGCCGGCCTCACACTCGAGACGGCGCTGGCTAAGGCCCGCCTCAAGGAGACTGTTCGTCGTCAGCCGCAGGATCTACGGCTGAACGCCGATGCAGCAACCTCGGGGAAGTCGACGCCGTGGGGTGACAGAGTACGTACATTCATGCACAGCGACGGCCGGCGGTAACAGGACATTCGGCGACACGCACAGTCGTCGTCGGCACCAGCGGCAGCCCATGCCACAGGACCAGCGGCGGCAACTCTGCCAGTATTGAGGGCGCTCGAACCATAGCAGGACTCAGTGTCCCGCACGCTCAGCGCGTTGCCACCATTGCACCAAAGGACATTTTGCTGCGGTTAGCCGCAACAAGTCCGAGAACCCGAAGGTAGGCGTTTCCTCGCTAGAGAGTGACCATCCTAGGTATTTTGTAGGATCAGTTGGCGCTTCACAAGCTAGGTTTGTTCAACTGTCCATCAACGGGGTGCCGGTGTCGGCAAGCTAGACTCGGCAACACAGACAGCAACGTAGTTCCCATCAGAACGATCCCCTTGGTTTATTCCATGCGCCGTATATATTGCCACGCGCCGTACAACCGATAAGAGGCGAGCGAACGCGGGCATGCGCACAGGTCGGTTAGTATGACAGATCAGTGATGACACAACAGTGTGATAACATGGTCAGGATGACTCCGCAACGCCCTGCACCGAAACGTCCTACACCGAAATGTCCGGATGCCGTCCTCGTCCCCACTCTCCAGGGTTGAAATTTCTATACTCAACCAGCTCGCCTGCATCCTTGCTTTAACTTCATTACTTCTGCCTAATGCAGGCATTGTCTCAATTTCTATTTATGTTATTTCCCTAAGAATCCGAGAGACCTCAAGTTGCATGGGCTCTTTGTTTTATGTCAGCTTGATCATCGTGCTGCGGACTTGTAGTCAGACGCAAGCTACTTCAGCCTTGCTCTACGGAAACAATGTGTAGGAGGCTCTGACTTCAGATATCTGGCTTCTGCAAACCTTCAGTGGTGTTTCAAGAGAAGAATCCTCAAGTCTTACAGGAACGGTTTACGTGATCAACTTAAGTTCGTTCATGAAGTGTCAACTAAGCTGTGGATTGCCGTCAACGGAGAGAACTTAACCTCCTTGCTGGACTTCAAGGCTTGGTATCGACTGAAACAAGACTCGTATCATCGCCTTTGGTTGTCGAAAAGAACCCAACTGTTACAAGTTTCGCGGAGCAAAGGTACGGAACCTTCAGACCTTCGTTCTACATCTTCAACGAACAGCCTCATTGGAACCTTTCGTAGCGAACCGGATTTGGAAAGGAGTCAGATTTGTAATCCTTGTGATGTATCCTGCTCTGCCTCGGTTTCCCGTTTGTTAGACAAAGGGCCCCAAGTTTCGCTTAAACATAAAACCCTCAGGAATAGACATCGTTAGCAAATATTCATGAGGTAGCACACAAAATCTCCTCCAACGATGAAAGGTCAGTCCTTTATAGACCAATCTGTGAAACGGTTAAGTACCATTGTTGACAGTTCGTTTAGGACTAATAGTCGTGATTTTAGAGCTGTGCGTGAGGTGAGAAAAGAATATGTAGCTCGGAGTTGGTTTTGATGCAAACTGATAAATCGGGAAGGTTTGGAGTCCTTCTAGACCGAGATGTTTAAAGAAAAGGTGGATCGCGCTGTCATTTTCTCTTTCAACCTTTCGTTGGTTCTGTAAAATCGTCCCGTTTAGCGATCATGAAAGTTCTTAAGGATTGTGAATTTCCCTCGATTGTAAACCAGATCAGGAGTGCTCCGTAGAAGTTCCTTGAGCGTAATATTTTTGCTTAAGGACCGTAAGGCAGACTTGCCCTTAAGAGTAGTTATTAGCGAAGATAATTCATGGCAAAAGGTAGTCTCACGGTTTATTCAACAAGGTTTGACATGTATCGATTGTTCTAGCCCGTTGTCATTGAAAAATGCTGATCAGTTGATAACTGAAATCCATCCTTACCATCGTAAGTCAGTTAAGATCTTTTCTCTAGATATCAAAGAGATGTATTAGCTATTGGGTCAGCATATTCTCCTTCAGAGGCTGAAAGAGCTTCTGGAGGAAAACTTAGTGCAATTTCAATCCGCTTCAGGTATTGATGTCGTTAGTTTTCAAACTTGTTGAGTATTATTTGGGTTCTACAGTGACTATGGTTCAAGATAAGTTATTCTTGCAACAAAGTGGAATTTGTATTGGCTCTCGGATAGCTCCACTTTTATCAGAGGTCTACCTTCGTGTTATCGATATTATGGTATCTCAGTCACCTGAAGCGTATGCCGACGGCTCTGTTATCGTTCGCAGTTATGTGCACGACATTTTGGTGTGTTCTTTGGATTCCCTTTAGTGAACGTGTTAAGGAAAGCTCTTTGAAAGCGGTTCCAGAGTTAACTTTTTGGTAGAGAACGTGCAGGGTGGTTGGCTGCAATATTTAGGCATTCGTTTCTAGTGGAGAATGGTCTTTGTTGGGAGTTTGGTAAGAGCGATTCGAAACCTTTGCTTTCCAGGTTAAGTTTCCATTCTAAAATTGTAAAGAGGGAGTAGTCAAGTCCGTATTAATGAATTCGATCAAATTTTCTTGCATACATCGGTTGGGAGCAGGTCTAGAAGAAAGACAGATTTGTAGGTGTTCCTCGGCAAAATATAGCAGTGATTTTGTTTCCTCCGTCATTTATCGTTGGTTAACCAGTTCTAATGGCAGTAGAGACAGCAACAGTGGAAAAAGGCAACGTTGCATGTCTACCCTATTTTCATAATGTCTCCCATAATTTGAAGGCGTTGGCTGCGAAGTTCGGCGTGAGAGTTGTGTTTAAACCTGATTTTCGGCTAGTTAGATTAACCCCTTTTTCGTTGCAAGAAATTGCTTGGAACAAAAATCACAGGGACTGTTCTCGTGGGTAGCGATCTGGGACGTTTCTATCAAATTCCAATGAAATGCGGGGCTTGTTATGTAGGACAAACGGCCAGGTGTATTAACGACAGGTTAACTGAACATAAGCGTGCAGTCAAAACAAAGCTGAGTCTTCAGAACCATGGCTAAACACCTTTCTTTTGGTAATAAATGCGTAGTTGTTTGGGAGAACACTAAGGCCCTTAACAAAGAAAAAGGTTTTATACAAACGTCTACTGTGAAGGCATCATTGATGATAGATAAGCACAAAGGTGGTTTTAGCAATATGTCCGTTTCACTGGGAAATCACATTAGAACGTTCTTAAAGCAGTGATTTTTTTAGGTCACCTTTCTTTGGTCATTTATGTTTTTAGTTCACTTATCCTTGTCCCTTCTGTAGATTTTCCTACTAGAAGCTTCTTTTTGTTTTGTTGTGGTTGGCCCCTCGCCCGGGTTCGAGGTATGAATTTGTTCAGATTATTTGAGTGTCGCCCCCTCGCCCGAGTTCAAGGTTGTTTGGCTTTGTGTGTCAGGATCTTCGTGTTACTTTTTGGTCTTTCGGTTTTTCTTTGTGTACTTACCCATATAAGGTCGTGAAGCATGAAATAAACGTTAGCTGTGTTTGGTGCTCTGTGTCGTGTTGTCCTCCTTGTCCCTACTCTCCACGGTTAAAATGTCTACTACAGCACTTCTGGTCTCCTTCAATAGCCATAGTTGTTGGCGCATTATAAAAAAGTGGATGCTGCTGCGCCACTAAACCTCAATCAACCGGTTATACAGTCTTACGGGACACAAATGTTCGACCCAAAATTTGAAAGGGGCAGGAAGGTTTCTAGGGCAGGTGGCGCAAGCTACCACCCAATAGGGCAAGCATAGCCACCAGCATCCATCCATTCATGTAGCCACCGCCGCAAACCGGAAGTTCCGAAGTGGCACCCCCCCCGGGTTGCCGCCATATTAGTACGCAAAGTGACCACTCGACGTATGACCTCCCAAGAGCCGTGACGTCACCGGTAAGATGGCAGCGCCCGGAGCTGGCGGTTGCAAGTTTGTTCAGTGCGCGTGTAGACATGATGCGCAGCTGCTTTCTGACTACTTCGGGCTTCGTGACTGCGCTGAGGCAGTTATTATGTGAAAATATGAAGGAATGAGACTTTATACCCTTTTTGCGCATAATCGCTCTGGATCATCTGGATATGGCAACTGTAGTAGACCGTTTCCGCAGCCCGCTAGCACCCGGATAGCGCTCCGTAATCCGCCAACAGACGTTGAACTATGCAGATAAGGCTGGCGGCGCGCATGCGCAGCTGCGGCGTTTTCTTCAGGGATACCGTAGCGGAGGAGAGAACGGTCTACTACAATTCCTATTAACACCTGTGAGACAGCATCAGCCGTATCGCCGTACCGGTGCTCAGACTCCCGGATGTGCTCGAGGATCGATAGAATTTTGAGTGATTTTGGCTTGAAAGTTTCCCTCGGGAAGCACCTGTGAGAGCAGGTGTTTAGAGAGTGGCGTCTCCACGGACGCCGAGCACCGCAGGGGGCGCCTGCACCTTTAGGTGCTTGGTGAGTAGCGTCACCACGGACCTTAGCCATCGTGGGCTACCATACCCGTACGCAGGGGGCACCCACTTTTGTAGGCGCTTGGTGAGTAACGTCACTACGAACCCCGATCCCTTTGGGTTCGCCCACCCACGTCTGGCTGTGCGTGGCTTAACCCATGTCCGGGCAAAACGGGATCCTGACGGTTGAGCTGAGCCCGGGGTACGTTTGGACCCTTTGGGGTCCCCCGGGCGAGGCAGTATACCCAGGGTGTCTAGCGACCGGGAATTGTCAGGGAACTTTTAATTATCGGGAAAAATCGGGGATATTGTCACAAGGCAAGCCCAGTCAGGGGAATAGAGCCGGAACCGCCCTGAGCAGACACTTGGGGACTCGGGAGCACAAAAAATAGGCAATACATTCTGATTAGAGCGGAGCGCGGGCTCTGCTCACCCGGTGTAGAGTGTGCTATACGATGCAAAGAGAACAGCCGGCCAATCCAGTCCAAGCATTGGATTGGATTGGGTTGAGAGCGCGACACTAGGCTAGATCCAGTTAGAGCTACCAGATTTAGTAATAAATGCGAAAGCCGCAGACCCCAATCCAATACAAGCCTTATGCCGAAAGTGTGCATGTGGCGGCCATGTTGCCATTCGGTTATTGGCGTGTGCGCTTGAGCGTCGTGTTTTCATGGTGTTTCCGGAAGCGTCCTCTTACTGACGATGTCGGCGGCAAGAAAGTGCTCGTTTAATCCGAACTCGACGAACCCGAATATTTAGGAATATGCAAGTTGGATAAATCCCGTGCAAATTGATCCTCACAATGCTCAATGCCTTGTCCTATAATGGTCTTTTATATTTAACCGCCAATGCAGTGGTCAGGAAATTTTACCTGAAATTGTCAGGAAAAACCTGGAAAAGTCAGGGAATTTCAAAATATTAATTTGCTAGACACCCTGATACCGCTTCGGACCCTGCTTCTCGTAGACAGGTGTCCTGGCTTGGCCCGACTAGGATGATTCAGTCAGTCGCCTCTTCTACCCTCTTCTTCCTTCGTATATTTTTCACTCCACCTCTTCTCTTTTCTTCTGCACTTTCTTCCCTCCTTTTCACCTTCTTAAGCGGCAAGGGCCAACCTTGAGTGGAAACGTCCTGTCCCTGCAACCACACTAGGTATAGTGCCCGGGCAGCACTAGTAGAGAAATTGTTTCAGCCAACCCCATCTTGCTATGGCACATTACCTACCCCTGGCTCGTGTGGCCCATGGGCACCCTTGATGGGCACCATGATGGGCACCACTTGATGGGCACCACTTGATGGTGCACCAGGGCACTGAAGTTTCTCCCATCTGTATGGGTTCCAAAACTAAAATACCTGATCGGGCCCTGAAAAGGACCCGCACCGAAGCACTATCAACATTTCTCTCCACGGACAATGTAAAAGACCATTTTACGAGATTTTTTGTTATGAACTCTGTTGATACATCCAAACAACTTCCAAAAATGTCTCCGTTCCTTGTCGCCAAAGTGCTTCAAGGCACGCTAGGAGCGAAGTATGAAGCCAAAAGCTCTTCTCAGGCGACCTTCTTATGGAGGTTTACGAGAAATACCAAGCTACGGCTTTGATGAATCTCCAAATTATCCAACACCTCAAAGCGACAGTGTCAGCTCGTCGAACACTCGAACACCATCCGCGGCGTGATCTCGGAAGACGATTTCATTGGTACTACCGAGCAAGAAATTGTAGAAGGTCTGCAATCTCAAGGAGTTGTAGCTGCAAAGCACATCACAATCCGACGAGATAGGTAGGAACAACCCAGGAAACATGTCGCATGACCTTCGGGAGGCACACTTTGCCTCCCTCTATCAAAGCAAGTTACATTAACTGCAAGGTGCGACCTTACATCCCAAATCCACTCCGCTACTTTCGGTGCCAGCGGTACGGTCACGGTTTGAGCACTTGCCGCGGTCGTGGGACATGCGCCAGGTGTGATGGCAGGGACCATATCGCTGATGGCTGCAAAGCTGATCACAAATGTGCTATTTGCAGTGGCAACCATCTTGCCTACTTTAGATCATGCAAGCATTTCAGAAAGGAAAAAAATCTTGCACTGAAGGTTAAAGATAACATAACCATGCAAGATGCAAAGCGTCGCCTCTCCGCTTTCCAGAGGGGCTCTTTGCCGAGGCGGTGTCCAGAAGGGGACCTGCACCGTCCAAGATATCAGTGTCAACCTATGTGTCTCTTGGGAACCCTGGGAAACCACTCCAGTCCTCTACGCCCAGCTTGAAGCTTTATCTCCCTGGGTATTCTCCTCGGCTGCAAAGGCAGCCGAGGCACCCAGTCGTACCAAAGACTCGGGTGCCGCCGAGGCAATGGAGGTGACTCCATTGCCCACACCTCGCAGGTCGTCCTCAGAAGAGAGCGAGCGAGCCCTCGCTCCTCCCTTGAGAAGAGGACTTCCCTCACCCAAGAAGCCTTCTGCTCTGGGGTGGGGGGGGGGCACATTAGCTGACTACCAGTGTCAGAACGGGCAGGCAATGCCTGTCCGTGCTTCGAGGACTTCCTCTGGTGAGGAGCGGCACTCCGCTAAAACTCGCTGGAGAGGGCCTCCTCTTCCAAAGGGCTGCCCTCTCAGGATCTCAGTGGCAGGAACAGAGGGACGCGGGCAATATCACGCCCCGTACCTCCCCTGCCTCTTCAGGGGGGGGCAGTCGTGAGGCGGGGTCACCCCGCCACCCCCGTGCTACGGACCTACCCCAACCCCAGGAAAAGTCTCGTCTGAGGAGGTAGAGGTGATGAACGAGGCTACTGATCCGGCCTACTCCTGCGTCTGACCATGAAGACATGGAGTGGCAAACCTCAAACAGTAAATCTAAAGGGAAGAAACCTGTCACTGCTCCCAAATAGATTAGATCAATTTACCCCTTTAAGCGCGAGTATTAATTGTTTTTATTATTTATTTCTGTACTTCTTTACCTTAATGATAAATTTTCATTTTATGCAATGGAACTGTCGAGGTCTCTTACCCAACATCGATGATGTTAATTATTTTATGGATGAGCTTTGGCCTATTGCCCTTTCTCTACAAGAAACTCATCTTCAAACACATCATACTAGATTTTGCGACGTCATCAAGCGTTCCACAAAGATCGTCTGAACTAAAGCTCTGGTGATGTAGCAGTGGTCGTGCGGAGTGGGGTCGCCTGCTCCGAGTTTCCTCTTTGCACACCGCTCGAGGCTGTAGCAATACGCCTTCTTTTAGACCGCCTCATAACAGTTGTGTCAATTTATTTGCCGCCAAATGTTCCATTGCAACTTCACGAACTCCAAGGGCTTGTAGGGCAACTTCCTCAACCCTTCTTAATTTTAGGAGATTTTAATGCCCATCACCTCATGTAGGGCAGTACTCGCCTCGACTCTCGAGGCCGAGTGATTGAGCGGTTTTTATCATCATCTAACTTGTGTATTTCTAATGGGAGAGAACCGTCTTTTTTAGTTCAGCTCACAACTCATTTACATCTATTGACCTTTCTATTAATTCACCTTCATTACTTCCACGCTTTTCATGGAAGGTTCTTACTAATCCTTTTTGGGAGCGATCACTTCCCTATCGTTTTAGAGAGTACTGTCTCTCTTCCGACTCTTTTAACGCGAATGCCCCGGTGGAAGAAGACAAGGCGGATTGGTTCATTTTTAATTGGAGGCACGTATTGATTCTTCTATAATCTCAAACATGAACCCACATGAAGCAACACTGTATGTCACAGAGGTTATAATAAGCCTTGCCTCACGGAGTATTCCTCAAACGTCCGGTCGTCTTCCAATGCGATGCAAGCCATGGTTGAATGATTGTAAAACAACACGAAAAGCCCAGAACAGAGCTTGGAGCATCTTTCGTAGGTATCCAACTTCTAAAAGCTTACTTGAGTTCAGGAAAGAAGAGCTAAAGCTTGCTGGGCAAGATGCCAGGAAAGCTCCTGGAGAAAGTATGTGACGTCCTTGAGTGTTTTTGTTTCCTGCAAAGAAGCGTGGGATCGGCTTAGAAAGGTTAGGGATGGCTACTTACCCTTCAGAATTCTCCTTTTCCCTGCATCGTCAACGTCTCTGAAAGATCAAACGAATGTTCTTGGGGAACATTTTCAAGACGTTTCTAGTTTACGCAACTGCAGTGGAGCTTATAAAAAGTTCAGTTAGACAGCAAAGAAACAGCCACTCGTTCTGTCTGGTGCTCGTGACGCTCCGTACAACGGGCCTTTACACTCTCTGAGCTCGAAATGACCCTCAGTGTAAAGAAACAGTCTGCTTCTGGACCAGAGAATATTTATTATGAGATGCTAAGGCATATGTCACCTGATTTTCTAGGCAGTTTGTTGACCTTTTATAACTCCATGTGCCACTGCTCTGCATTCCCCGAGATTTGGAAAAGAGCTCATGGAATTGGTCTTCTGAAGCCTGGCAAAGATTCTTCTCAATCAACTAGCTGCCGTCCCATTGCGCTTACAAGCTGCTTGGGAAAACCTACGAAAGAATGATTAATCGACGTCTCATTCATTCCTTTGATACTGAGAATGTGTTTGATATTAATCAGTCCGGTTTTCGGAGCTGGACGTTTCACATTTGACCACTTAGTCCGCCTTGAAACCTCTATTTGTGATGCATTTGTACACCGCCAGCTTTGTCTCTGTGTGTTCATTGATCTGCAAAAGACTTACGATACGACGTGGCGCTATGGGATCCTACGGGATCTGTGTGCTTACGGTGTTCGGGGTTTCATCTTGCGATGTATACTAAAGCTTCTTAATGGGACGTACTTTCCAAGTTCGTCTGGGCTCCACCTTATCGGATGTGTTTTCATCATTCATCATCACGATCATTCATTAAACCTTAAAGGCCCTTGCGGGCCTAACACAAGGTGGTAGTAACTGCTGAAGAAACATTATATAAAGGAACAAACGAAAAAGTGGGTTACATGCTGGAAAACATTGTTATATAAAGCAGCAAAAACAGGAAAAAAATCATTAAAAATATATTTAGGAAAAAACAGCTGATAAAACAGAAAAATACGCAAATAAAACATTTCTATAAACACGAGTTCACTTTGCTATTAGTGCAAATGCAGATGGATGGTCAGTTGGGATATGGATGTATTATAATCTGTCTGGGTGACGATACTGTTAGGCAGGCTATTCCAGTCCGTTATTTTAAATGGCAAGGTGGAGTTAAGAAACGAAACTGACGAGGCGAAAATTGGACGAACTTTACAGACGTTATCAATGTGAGGAAATATGCGAGTGGCTGGGGATATTAGTGAAGTTCTGATGTCATAGTTATGATAGTTAATCTCATGAGAGTGGCGTCCTTCAGATTGTCACACTTTTTGCAGTTAAAATCAATATCCTGGCTAAGGCTATCGACCCCCGACAGTATCTTATTCTTTGTATGTGGATGATGTTCGAATTTTTGTTTCTTCTTGCAATCTGCATAGTTGCGAGCGTCAACTGCAACTGACAATCAACAAGATGAGCAAGTGGGCAGCCAAAAATGGGTTTCGTTTCTCCCCGACAAAACCGTATGTATTCTTTTTTCGCTGCGTCGAAGGTTATTGCCCGATCCTACCTTACATCTCAATAATCATGCCATCGCTGTAAATGAGGCGCATAAGTTCCTAGGCGTGATATTTGACAAAAAGCTCAGCATTCGTACATCACTTGAAAGAAGTAAAACAAAAATGCCTACGATCTTCCAATATTCTTAAGGTGCTGTCGCACACTACTTGGGGTTTGACAGACAATTCCTGCTGCGAATTTATAACTCTCTAGTGCGGTCCCGGTTGGATTACGGTGCAGTTGTAAATGGGTCGGCACAACCATCTGCTTTGAACATGTTGGACCCATTCCATCACCTGGGGCTGCGTCTGGCCACAGGTGCTTTTCGCACGTCGCCCGTGCTGAGTTTGTATGCTGAAACGCATCAGATGTCCCTTGAGAGACGCAGAGAGTTTCTTAGTCTGTTATTCCTACACAATTTACAGTGAGCCGCACCACCCTTCATTCTCTGCTCTACAGACCTCTGCATTATTGCGCCCTTTTTCAGATTAAGCCCAGTATTGTCCGGCCCTGAGCTTTCGGGCTGGAAGCATGGCAAGATTGCGGCACCTTTCTTTCGATAAGGCTCTTTTGCTGAGACAGGCTTATAGGGTTGCTCCTTGGGACTTAGTGTGAATCTCTTGTGATTGGTCCCTTACATAGTACAGCAAGGAGGTTGTTCCTCCTTTTGTTCTCGTGCGGGAGTTCGCAGAGCTAGAGCAGAAATATAGGGGCTATCTCCACTTCTACACTGATGGCTCGAAAACATCTACCTGCGCAGGCTCTGCAGTTTACTCTCTCGCTTTCAGTAAAGTCAGGCAACGTAACCCTTTAGCAACTATTTTTACTGCTGAATTGTAGTGTCCTTACGGCTGTTCAATATATTCTAGAAAATAACATTACCAAAGCAGACTTCGTCCGTGTCGTTCTGTGTTTGTTCCCTGTCCGTATCTCCAGTCTCGGGTTTACAGCTATGCTCAGTTCTGTTGGTTGATTCCCAAAGTGTTATCTTAGCTATTTCATCTTTTAGCAGACAGCAAGAACACTCGTGTGCAACAGGTTCGTGTTCAGATAAACAAAGCTTTCCATCGAGGACAGCTTATAAAGTTCTGCTGGGTGCCCACTTACGTGGGCATTCCTGGTAACGAGAATGCAGACCACCTTGAACTTTCTGGCAAAATCTATATGGAAACGTCTTTTGGGCTGCCACACCAAGATTTCAAGCCAGCCTTAAGCAGGTCAATTACTAAGTCATAGCTAGCTGGATTGGGACACACAGATTAATAACAAACTTCATGATATTGAGCCCAACTTAGAAGTATGGGAGAATTCTCCCATAAGGACCGCCGTTCGGAAGTTCTTTTGTGCCGCTTGAGAATTGGTCATTCCCGATTAACTCACCTGCACTTGCTCTGCGGTGAAGATGCAAAGCTCCGAAAAGTGTGGGAAAATGTTAATCGCCCTTCTACATCCTGTAGAATTGTAGATATTTTTAGCATCAGCGTTGAAGATATTTTCCTGAACTTTTCAGAAACCCCACTTCCATTTCATCCTTATTTTTTGCTTGGCGATAGAGCTCTGGTACCATTTGCTGGCGTTATAAATTTCATACATGCGATTGGTTTTTACACCTGATATAGCTAGATAACTATGTTCAGACGTCACTGCTAGGCTCTTTAAAATAACTTTCTTGGCGCAATATGGCCAAATTCGCTCTTGCGTCATAAAACCCTAATAATCATCATAGCTTGGAAATTTTCGCATTCTGTGAGAAACTTTGTTTGAACGTTGGAATGTCTGAGATTCGACAAGAAATGTATGCGTCGAACGTATGGCCTCAGAGAATTTGTTTCAGCCCTAGGGAACCGCATAATCACATCAACTTTAGCAGGAAAGCTCCTGCGATATTTACGTTTTGTACTAATCAACAATTTCACGATATAACTTGTAGCATAATACATTCGCCTTTTGCTGAGAACTTCGTTTGAACTTGGAATGTCACGGAGAATCGAAGCGATAAGGTATACGTCGCGTTAGGACCTATGGAAAGTTGTTCCAGCCTTCTGTCACCGAGATAACCATAGCAACTTCTAAAGGCGGAAGTCGCTGCGACCTTTAGCCTTTAGTGCTTCATCGACGATTCTACAATTGAATCGCAATACTTTTTTAGTGAAAATCTGGCGTGTGCTTAATTGACGTGCACGCCGGCTCTTACTAAAAGCATTCGAACCATTCATTCGGAAAAAGGTTCCGTACTCATGTTCATCGCAACAGTTTATTTGTCCCCTTGGAACTCAGAACACAGCAAGACTTCACATTTTTGATTGATCAGTGCACAAAATGTTGCATCCGAGTGTCCTTTAGAAGTTAGTTTTAGTAGGCTTTTCAGCTTGCCAAGTCGGTATCAATAGTCCAGAGTTAACTTCCATGTGGCCATGATCATGCTCCTCCTTGAGAGTGGTTGTCTAATCCATCATTATAGCAACTAGGATCTTAAAAAAAATGGAGCCCCCACTCTTTAGAGGTCCCAGATATAAAACCACACATATAAGCGATTTGTTGGATGTGTAATGGAACTCGGAAATAGAGAAGGTGTAACAGCACATTTTTCTCTTTCGTTGGGATTTATTGCAAAAAGCAATAAATCCTGATAGTGCTAGTGCGGTTTACTCGTGGTGCCTTCGTTTGTTTTTTTCAATAAATGTCTACTTGTGAGTTCAGCGCTTGTTTCGTTCGCGCCTTCAACTCGTCTGACTTTCGCGCGCTGTTTTATTTCCGTTTATTATGAACCAACTCGCCTACATCACGACGCTACAATCCGATTTATTGCAGCAATAATTGTTTTTTTCATCACAGTGGATTGTATCAGTTGCACTTGTTTACTTGTTAGTTATTTACTTGTTCAAAATACCTGGGCAAGATGATCTCATGCTTGTGTTCATTCTACATAATGGAATAAAACAGCGCAAGGGCCTACGAAGGAAGAGACAAACCAGAACAGGACAAAGCGCTGTCCTGTCTGGTCTGTCTCTTCCTTTTTGTGATCCTTGCGCTGTTTTATTCCATTATGGCCTACGGCGATTACCAACTAGCCCAGCTATCAACCTTGATATTGTGTTCATTCGCTTTCCTGAAGATTAGTCTTGTTGAAAAATGTTTTTTTCATTGTTTGTTGAATGGGGCCAGCTGAACATAAAAAACACACAGAGAAAAAATATACCATTCGCACCGCTGGACTAGCAACATTTAATGATGCCTCTTTTCGCTTTTCTTCTAATCCTTGATTTCGGTTTTCTTTTCTTTACACTAAGATTTCTTTTTTTACAGGTGATTTAGGTTTTCTATTTCTTCCCGCTTAATTCGGAACTTCTTTCCTTTAACGCTTTTTCTTCTCATTTAACGCAGTGACCTTCCTGCTGTCGGAATGTTCTCAACCCTTTTCTTCTGTCTTCTTTGAGCGATCTTCCTCTTCTTCTACCTGTCCCTGGAACTCATAACATTCCACAGGAAAATCTTCTCTGAGTTGAGTATTTTCTTTTCCTTTAACGTAATGACCCTACCGCTGTCGGAATGTTCTCATCCCTTTCTTCTGTCTTCTTTAATTGATCTGCTTCTTCCTCTACCTTTGCCTGGAACTAATACCACTCCGCAGGAAAATCTTCTCTGAGTTGTGTAGTGCAACGGAAGGGGCACTAACACAGTCCTCGCCTTTCTCTTCGATGGCTAGGGCTTCTAGTAGTTCACGGGCGAGTTGATTTCTATGTCGCCCCACGATGTTTACGTTGCACAACGTTGCCTCGCACTTGCATGCGCGACAATGGGCTGCAAGGTGTCCTGCTGCTGTCAAGCTTCGTAGAGATGTGGCATGTTCCCTGGTTCTATAGACTTTTCAAATGTGTGGTTTTCAATAGACTTTTTTCAAATGTGTGGGCCGCCTATAATTTGTCTCACCGCTTATAGCATGGGCGGCGTCTGGACTTAAGCTGAAGCGAAGTATAGAGTAATGACACTGTAGCACAGGATGCCGACACCACTCGCTCTCGAGAAAAATGCAAATAGCCGGTTACAAACTGCCGCGGTAGCACTCTCAATGCGAAGAGCTCATGCCCGCCGGGAGACGCGCTCGCTCGCGCTCAGTAACAAAAAAGAAACAAAAGCGTCAGGAACAAAATGGTCAGATGTCATCATCCGAAGCAAGGCGTATATGAAGCTCCTGCTCCTCGCGTTCAACGCGTCGCCCGAGAAAGCGAGATAAACAGGCGCCATGCGCACAAACCATAGCCTCCAATATACTCACAAAGCCTGGCAGTTCGACGACGGAGCCATAGAATGCCCGGTCGGAGATTTGGTGCGCGAGGATATCGTAGCACAGAGTATTTCTTGGGATACCTGGACGGCAGCGCACGGTTTTTGCAGCGGCGAAGAGCCGAAACATGGTTTTCAAACCCGACGAGATTAGAAGCGGTAGCGCGAGGAACGCGAGGAGAAGGAGCGGACATTCCAACGAGTTAGAGGGGCTCAGAGTGATAGAACCGGAAGTTCGGAAGCGGCACCCCCCCCTCCCCCCCCCCTGGTTGCCGCCATGTCGTACGCAAATTTTACCACTCGTCACGTGACCTCCCGAGAGCAGTGACGTCACCGGTAAGATGGCAGCGCCCAGGACTGGCGGATGCGCTTTTGTTCGGTGCGCGGTAGCCGTGATGTGCAGCTGCTTTCCGGACTAAAGGCTTCTTCGTGCTAGGGACGCAGCTATAATGTGAAAATATGAAGGAATGACACTTTATGCCTGTTTTACGCAAGATATGCTCTGGATCATCTAAATATTAACACCTGTGAGACGGCAGCCGTATCGCCGTACCGGTGCTCGGATTCCCGGATGTGCTCGAGGATCGATAGAACTTTGAGTGCTTTTAGCATGAAATATTCTCATTCTCTTAGCTTTGTTTGAACGTTGGAATGTCTGAGAATCGACGCGAAATGTATGCGAAATGCATGCTAAGCAACTGCATAATCATAGCAACTTTTAGCGAGGAAGCTCCTGCGAAAGTTGAAAAATGTCGACTACCATCCCTTCGAATCTCTTCAATAGAATTTTTTTCAAAAGTATGAGCCGCCTATACTGTTGTTTCACCGTAACTTGGAAAAGGGCAACCGCCACAGCCCCCTTGAGCCAATCAGAGAGACGGAGTGAAGGTATGTGACAAATCTGTGCAGACGAGCACTCTGATGATATGTTGTCATGTGCCTCTCTCTCTCCAACGTGCATATTGACTCACCGAGACTGTAGCCTTCGCCATTTGCCGAAATTGCGATGAAAGGAATCACAGTAGCTACTACTAAAATTACCCAAGGCCTTCATATTTCGGGCATTTGTTCCGAAAAGAATGTTATGTCAGCCATCACTGTGAACTTGGTTCAGCGCCTATTGGACTCGAAGGCTGCATTAACATTCGACGTTAACTGTTGTGTTGCTTGATAGGGTTTTGCAAAGGGTCTATTGTGTCATATGTATAGGAAGTGTCCTGCTATATAACAATGCATCAACACAAACTATTAAATTAGATGTTCAGAGGTGTGTTTGCTTTTGCAAGTAACAATTGTGGCAGCAATAATTTCTTGCGAGTGTAATATTTATTTTCGTTAGCTGGGCCCGTTTTATGCTCATTAATGTCAGTGTGCTTTGATGTTATTCTCATGTGCGTAGTTTTAAGTATCCTCTCTGCAATGCCTGCAAAGGCCCTTGGAGGGAATAAATTAATAAATAACATTTTCCACATCACTCGAGTTGGTTTCCGGATGCACCGCACGTTCAGGAGAGGTGGAACGAGTGCAGCCCCATAATAATAAAAATAATAATAATAGTAATTGATAATAATAGTAATAATAGTAATTAATAATACTAATAATAATAATTTGATTAGCACAAGATCATGCACATACATTGATTACTGCCTCACGAAAGCACTTGCGTGCTTGTGTAGTGAGAACAGGCAGTCCATAAAAAAATACGAAAATCAAAACGAAGAAAAGACAGACAAACAAACAAGCAAAAATAAATCTCAATTTTGACACCACATCTTAAAAACTTAGTTTTGTGTCATAATTGCACCTTACCGCGAAATAAAAGCATACAGATTAAATAAATCATGTCACACGTTGTCCGGTAACGATCAAAGAAAAAGAAACTGTCTAGACAGTGATATGATTGCTGCACCGATTGCGCCAAGGGGCCAACCCTGATACATCCTGCTACATTTTACCGAAATATCGGTAATCTCCGCCAAGCCTGCGCCAAAGGACCTATCTCGGTCATTTGGCCGAAATCGGTCCTTTGGCCTTTCAAAACCGAAACTAAACTGAGTACCGTAGTTGATCATGCCTCAGCTACTTGGCGCAAACGGCCACACGACACAAATTAACCTGCATCATTCGTCAATCTGGTCTTGCATGGTTTTCCACCCCGTCTCTCGTTTTGCACTCTCGTCGTCTCGTAGGTCTCGTCTCGCGTCTTTTTAAATTTTTACAACGATAGATGCAAGCGTGTACAGACGCTCCCTTACGAAGATGTCAGATATAGGCCGGAATGAAAAATGCCGGTTCCGCCTAGACCCAAAATTGGGGCACCAGTTAGTGTCCAGCCTGCAACCGCACAATTCCAGCCCCAATTTTAGACCCAGGCGGTGCACCGCCGGAATTCGCGCTGCGCTCACCACTGGACTCTACAAATAGATTTCGTGCTATGCCCTTAAGCGTGTATCACATGCAGCGATTTTGGCCCCTAGAGCGGCGCGATTTCTGCCGTCGCGGCGCTCGTGCCGCTGAACCACTGGTGCTGGCCAGAGCGCCGCGATGGCAGAAATCGCGCCGCTCTAGGGCCAAAACCGCTGCATGTGAAACACGCTTTAACCGTTACAACCGAGAGATCGTCGCGATTTCAGACCCAGACACTTATACTCAGACATTTTATACCAGACACTACGCAATGGCATATAAAAACATCAGTCGATTTAAAATGTTGATTAGCCACCATTTGGTCGATCTTATCTGAAATCACCCTGTTTTGTTTTAAACAAATAGGATTGATATAATTTATAACGTTAAACAAGGGTGAAATTGTTTTGAATGTATGCATAGTTTTGACGGTTGTTATTGTAGCTTCCTCTTTCACTCTCTCAACGTGTCTGGGCGCCCTCTCCTCTCTCCCCGAACTCGCGCCTCGAGATGCGCTGGCCGCTGGCGCCGGGAAGTCGGTGGACCGTTAGAACGCGCGACAGACGACAAGCACGAGCCAGCGAGCCGTGAGCTGTTTCGCTTCTGGGAGTACGTCGCCGCGGAACGTTCGTTCCACGTTCGTGCTAGTGCGGCTTTCTTTTCTTTTTCGTGGAAACTCGTTGTTTTTGGAACGTGGTTAAGCATGGATTTTCGTCATCACTGTTATGTCTCGATGTCGGCCGATTGTCAGTTATGTTAAACCGGGAGGCATACAAGGACAGCCATGTTGAACAGTGTCGCAGTCCAGGAATGTAGAGTGCACCCTGGGGGGGGGGGGGTGTATTTGAACCCAAGTAGGGAGCGCTGCTAGACAGCTATATAACATGCCGCCACACAATTATTAAACAACAAAAATAAAATTCTATAGGAGAAATCTTGAAGGAACTCTGACAGTCCTTCCTGAGCGTGATTGCTCGGTGTTGTTGGCTGGCTTGGCACACATCTCAAGGTTGTCTCTTCTGGGTGACTTGCGATGCCTGTGGCGTCGACCGGATAGTAATCCTCTGCAGTCACCTGGGGGATCCTTGAGCTGGTTCTGACTCGAATGTGGTGTCGGTTGCGTGCATATGTCTGTCCGTTGGATGCAGTGACTCTGTACCTCCGCGGTTCCGGACCCACCTGTGTCACCACAGCCTTTTCCCATCTCTTCCCATGCCAGTACCAAACTGGTTTTTCTTCTGCAAGGGAGGCTGTACTTGTGCATGTTGATCTCTTATGCTTGTGCTGAGCTTGTTGCTTTGCCTTTAACTTATTGTGAAGGAACTTGCGCGGGTAGTGAGGTAGAAGTGTGCTGGGATGAGCTGGAATTAGCGTTCTGATCCTTCTTGCCATTAGCATCTCTGCCGGAGATGCAAGTCCATTCATCGGTGTTGCCCTGTAGTTCAACAAGACCACCGACAGTTTTTTCCTTCACCGAGTGCTTTCGTCATTGTAGCCTTGATTGTCTGAATGGTCCTCTTTACCTTTCCGTTCGATCGGGGGAACAGTGGTGATGTCGGGTTATGGACGATGTCCTATTCCTTGTTGAAGTCTCTAAACTCGGTAGAGTCGAATGGGGGGCCGTGGTCACTGACCACTTCACTTGGTATGCCATAGCGTGCATAAATGTCCTTAAGCACTGCTATAACAGCAGATGCTGTGGTTGTTGGCATCTTCTTTACCTCAATGAACTTCGAGTAGTAGTCGACCAGTAGCAAGTACGTACAACCGTTGTAGCGGAAGAAGTCCATTGCCACTTTCTCCCAAGGACGAGTTGGAATATCTCTGTCGAGAAGTGGCTCTTGCTGGCTGGCTCGCTGATGGCGTTGGCAGATTTCACATCTGGTTATCATCTCCTCGATATCCTTGTTTAGTCCGGGCGAGTACACACTCTGGCGAGCTGTGTTCTTGCATGAGACCATGCCACGATGAGTCGTGTGGAGCCTTGAGAGCACCTCTTGTTGGCATACCTGTGGCACAACCAGTCGTTCGCCATAGCAGACGAATCCATCTGTTGTGTAAAGTTCATCCCTGATCAAGTAGTAGGGCTTAACGGATGGGGAAACACTGGAGATCTTGTCGGGCCAGTCATTCTGGATGTACGAGGCCACACGCTGAAGTGTCTCGTCCGCTGCAGTCCAGGCTCGCATTTCAGCTAGCTTGAGTGTTGATGCTTGTACCAAAGTGCAAACAAGAACGCCATGTTCTTGATTCGCAGTCTCGATGGACTTCGCCGGATCTGGTGCTTGAGACAGGGCGTCTGCGACAGTCAGCTGTTTCCCAGGAACGTATACCAACTTGATGGTGAAACGCTGGAGACGAAGCAACAAACGCTGTAGCCTGGGGGAGATCTTGTGGAAGTCCTTGCAGTGCAGACCGATGAGGGGTCTGCGATCAGTCTCGACCACAATGCTTCGACCACAGATGTAGTAATAAAACTGCTCACACGCAAAAACTACGGCCAGTAGTTCCTTTTCAATCTGCACATAACGCTGTTGGGCGCAGTGTGAGCGCTGCTGATGCATAGGCCACTGGATATCCATTTTGAAGGAGGACGCTGCCGATCCCATACGAGCTTGCATCTGTTGATATGACAATGGGTTGCGCTGGGTCGAAGTAATGTAGCACTGGAGCAGTTGTCAGGTTGTGTTTGATTTCACTGAATGCCTCTGACATCTTAGAGGTCCAATGCCAGGCCACATCAGACTTGAGAAGCTCTCGAAGAGGTTGTGTCTTTGCTGAGAAGTTTGGGACGAATTTCATGAGGTAAGTTGCCATCTCCAGAAATCGTAGAAGCTCCGTCTTGGTCGCTGGCACTGGTATAGCGTTGATCTGCCTTCACCTTGTCGGGGTCAGGAGCGATGCGCAGTTGGGTGGAGACATAAAAGGACAGCCATGTTGAACTGTGTCCCTATCCAGGAATGTAGAGTGCACCCTGGTGGGGGCGCTGCTATGACAGCTCCATAACAGTCACCACAACACGAGCTGTGCCAAATGGGAGAACAACTACTGCTGAAATCCGGGACTCAAATGGTTTCGAGTTCCAACGGACGGAGGTACGTGTTTAGGATTCCCTTGTTCAAATCACTCGCCGAGAGAAATATGTGTCATTGCCAAATAACTACAAACTTTTCTGTGCGATGAAGATCGAGCACATGTCCACTTCAAAAGATGCTAAGCTTGTTGCAGAGAGCTCTTTATTTGGGATTGTTGTCAGCCATTCACGGCTCTGTTCGCGAGGAGTGAAAATGAGCGTAGAAATTTTCGATCAACTGAGGATGAGCGCGAGGAGCGGTCGGTACTGGTTTCCGTTTTGTTTAGCAGTGACGCACTCTTAAATTGAAGTGATAAGATTAAAAACTAGTTGGAGATTCATGATGAAGACCCATTACCAAGGGGCTAAGTTTCTGTTTTCTAACATCATTGCTTATAGTTTCCTTCAGCTGCAAAACACCTTCGTTGGTCTTTACTTATTCTCACTTATGTAATCAAATTAGAAACGATCGTCAATTTAGCGTGAGGTATTTAACTTTAAGGAGGAGACTAGGAGTATTTAGTGTCGCAGTGCTGAACTTGAAGTAATGTTCTTTGAAAGATATGAAATTATATGCTTGCTGTTTTCACTGGACCACTTCAGGCATAGATAGGCCAAACAAGCAATTAATTCAACTTTTTTTCTAGGCTTCACACCGGTGGCTGGGCGGCGCAACGCTTTTGAGTACACGCCTAGCAAGCTCCAAAAAGGACGAAGAGATTTCATGCAAATTTAGTAAAGTTTTTCTGCGAGGACGTATATAATCACCTTCGTCGCACGGAACCATAACGTTTTATCTTGTTTTGTTCTTGTTCATTTCTTTGAATCTTCTGTGTATAAAATAGTGAGGAATTGCTTCCGTATTTCTGCTCCCTGTTGAATACAAATGAATGCAAAAGAACAAGCGTTGCTTATTTTTGTGTATATGTCACTCTTGTTGCTATTCTAGTTTCCTGCTTTGCTGCCAGTCTCGCGTTTCAATGCTGGCTTGTGTGCGTTTCAACGCACATTAACCAACACTGAAGCGCGAAAACTGCAGAAAAGCAGCAGAAGCCTAGCAAAACAACGCGCAATACGGGCAAAAAAATTACAGTTTTAATTTGTAGGCTACGTGGCGCAAGCTACCGCCCGTCCATTCAAGCATAATGGCGTTCCCCTGCGGTTTCGGTTTTGGTTTCGATGCACCGCCACGTTGATTTTCGTACAGCCTCGGGGCACCAGAGGATTCAAATGGCGCTGCGTACTCACACGGTTTACCAGTTCGCTTTCTATGGGCGGTGTATTAGGTTGCACTCCTCTGGCCGTATTTCCAAAACGGCCGCGGAGCGGAGTGCGCTGATTTGCCAGCGCAGAGCCGTGTATTGGGAGAGTCTGGCCTGTGGGTGTGGCGACGAAGGCGCTGGAGAGGAGAAAAGGCGAGGAGAGCACCGAAGGAGCTAGAGTGGAAGGAGGGAAAAAAGGAGACGAGCGCCGTGCTGACGCAACACGCTTTCCGTACAGAGCATTGTGGAAGCTACGCGTCGTCTGCTACGGGCTGTCATCTTTTTCGCCTGCATAAAAGTTTGAGGTCAGATATCGAGAAAGCTTCATTTGTTAGCGTTTTAACCCACCGAGGAATAACAGTATTTCATTTTCTTGGGCCAGCGATATACAAGGAAATAACCTAAATTTTGATGTCGATCTTATGCATTCCACTGGGTGAATGAACAAATGGCGGCCGTCCCCACTCATCTGGGCGCTGCCGGGAGTTCACGCGTCTCTCTCTCGCGCCGCGGGCTGATTGGCTCACTGATGAGATGTTGAGGTGAATACTTCTGACTACACCTATTATGTGCTCGCGGAGTTACGCGTTGCTAAGTGTTCCGAGTGGGGAGCCTTCATAGCTCCGAGGTGGAAGCACTGCCGAGCCCGTGAGATTATACTCCATCCCAAGATAAGTTGGCGAACTGTGAATTTTAGGGCCCCGCGTAATGCAACTCTGTGAAACCTTTCAAGCTCTCGTAGAGGCAAGAGAACAACCGCTATTCCTCAAGGCAGAGGAGAGCAGCAAAAGGCACCTAATTCGCATTCATGTAGCGCAATCTACTGATTATCTTCTGATGAATCTCCACTCGAGGTCCTCGTCACACTTCGGCCAAATCGCTGCAGAGTTCACGAAAGAGATCGGTGACCCTGGACCTCGGTTTCCCATCCGCCCACCCCACTCGACACAACCACCTCTCAACGTGCAGAGATCACTCCCCGATGTCCGGGCGAGAAAAGACCTTCATCCAGTTGTCGCACGCACTGCTGTGGCAGTAGCTCTTGAGGAGAAGTACGCCAGCAGCCTTGAAATATATACAGATGGTTCCGTAAACAAAATCGCAGGTACGGCAACTGCCGCTTACGTGATTCCATCCATTGGAAAAGAACACGCCGTCCGTATAAACATTGAAACATCGTCCACGACTGCGGAAATGGTCGCTATACTCTTGGCCCTGGAATACCTTAGGACCACCGAGTGGATGACTGCTGCGGTAATATTAACGGACTCCCGCACGGCCCTGCGTAATTTAGCTAATGCCGGCGAGGGATCACTGCTCGCTCAAGAAACAGCCCATCTTGCAACGACACTACAAGAGTGCGGGTGGACATTAGCATTTCAGTGGGTCCCGGCGCACTCAGGAATTGTGGGTAATGAGCGCGCCGACACCCTAGCCAAGAACGCACACGCTCTGCCCTCACCTACTTACCACCTCCGACCCTTTCACGAAGCGAGACTTCTTATTGCCAGAAATATCAGGAGTCGGCACCCTGACCCATCTACAGCGCGAGGCACACCCCCCATCCCAGTCCCTGATTCCAGACTGACAAGGGCAGACGCATCGCTTCTCCATCGACTCCGGACAGGGAGTGCGTTTACCAGGCTAGCACTTCATCGCTACGGCCGAGCCGGCAGAGTTGACAGCCCGGAGTGCACAGTGTGTGGGGACCCCGAGGACATCACCCATATACTCCTCATCTGCCCAGAATACGACGCAGCAAGGAAAGTGCTCTTCGCCACTGTCCTAAAAGCAGGAGGACAAACGTCTACAACCACGTGTCTCCTTTTCCCCACTGGTAGCCGGCGGCAAGCATGGAGCATTTTCCGTGCCGTGCTAGAGTTTCTCCACCAGACAGAACTTTCCGAGCGCCTGTGACCCCTGCATGTCCTCTCCTCACACTCCTATCACGCCCGTCACCCACTCCCCACACCCTTTCCCCTCTCCCCGCTCCCCTCCCAACCTGTAAATCCGCCTGGAACTTTGAACTTGTGATTCCTCTTTAACACCCTATCCCACTTTTAATCCCTCATCCCTTTGTCCATGCGAGTCTTTTCCCCTATTAGGGCGAATAATAGTACGCATGGGCATTTACCCCCTTTTCCCGTATCTCAACACTCCCCCCCCCCCCCCCCCTAGGGCCCCGCGATCGAATGGAGCGTCGGAGCCAAGCACGTGACCCGACGTCAAGCGAGCATTTCTGTCACCACGCTCAATGCGAGGCGCGAGGCCGGAGGAACCGGTTGTCGTCTGCAGTCATGGGCACGTTACTGCCAAAATGTAACAGTGTTACAGTTACAGTTACTCAGGGAAAAATGTAACCCTCTTACAGTTACAGTTACAAAATTGAAAGAGTAACTTGTTACAGTTACAGTTATTTCACTAAAGTAACGTCGTTACTTCGTCGTTACTTTACAAAGAAAACATTCAAAACTTTCAAAAGGACTGGCGAAGGCGAGCGGGTTGAACATGAATACATAGAATTGAAAGAATAAAAAACGGAGGACAAGCACAGGACAACCAACCAGTGGTTGTCCTGTGCTTGTCCTCCGTGTTTTATTCTTTCAATTCTATGTTTTCAAAGAATCTTCCATAATATGCCTTTAAGTTAACATAGAATTCTTCTAAGACACGTGTTGTTACAGTAGTGAATATGATTATTTTGAGAAACTAAGATTTCCTTAATAATCAATATTAACATGTTTGGTTCTTCCTATTTTCAATTTTTACCATAAATATATCCTTGACGATCATAATTTAAGGCAGTATCCGAGTAAATCCACTGTATGATAAAGAATTAAAAGTCCCTTCTTTGGCAAAATTACAGGCGACTTCAGTTTTTTTGAAAATTTTAACGTACCAGATATTTGGCACATGAAGAACTTTAAAATAAGCGAGACCATCATAAGATGTACACAAACACAACAGAACGCTTCCAGATCACGGGTATGTCCATTCATGGTGACAGTTTACAATTGATTAATTCTAATTTCGGATTTCTTTGATGAACCAAAATCGGACGGCAGCAATAAAAATCGTGCAAATGTGAAGTCAATAATAATTTAAGTCGTACCATGCAATCAGCTTTATAGAAGTTTTCTGATGCCACTTCAACCCACTCGTCGGTCGAATCGTTTTCTACTACGTGCGCACAATCTTTCATGAAACACGAAGCCCCCTAGAACACTTGGAGAGCAATGTTACGGCAACATTCCTCCGTCAAAATAAGCACTGACGGAGGTACAAACGACCACTGCGTGTAGAATTCCAAACGGCTGTTGCGATCTTTTCTCTGCCACTTCCTAACCAGATCGAAAACGCTTGTGCTCCTCCGTCTCACCACCCGAAATAGAAGAGACCACCCGGAAAGCCCACGGCGTGAATATCTATCAATCAACTGATGCCACGTGCAACTGGTCCCGGCTGAGGACGGTCTTTCAATTTAATGGAAACACACAAACAAGCAGAACGAGACAGTCGTTTCAGACGTTTAGAGCGAATACTCTTTCTCGAGTGACGGGACCCGAGAAGGCTCAAAAAGTGGGTGACGCCGAAAATTGGGTTGTGAAACTAAAAGAAAAAAAGAAGAAAAGGAGATAAAATGGTTCTGAAGTCGAGACGCCGCAAAAGTGCATCTGGGAGTTGGACGATTCAAATTAGAGGAGAAGGACACGTATGCTTGGCGGCAAGAAGACGATGTCCGGAAAATTGGTTGTGCCGTAAGCCTGCGGGCGTTCGGGGCGACAATCACCAAAAACTGGCCTCTGCAAAAAGCACTCGCTCTATCCGCCGGACGAAGAAAAGAAGAACGCTTTAGGGATGCCGCGCTTTGTTACATCTGCATGCGCTGTGGGCGGTGTACCATAGACGGCTTGTACGGACGCAAACGGGGTGTAGCGAACAAATGGTCCCGGAACTAATGGTCCCAAGTTCAAGGTAGGAAAAATGGTCCCGTAAGAAGATTGTTTTGAAACTAAGATATACCGTACAAATGCTTCACCCGTTATGCAATCAGTGATTTCCTGATGGAAGAAAGGATCTCATCTATATTTTGAGGTCGGTTTCTTCGATGAAAGTGGTCGAGTATGGAACTTAATTTTATTCAATATTGCCGCGCGCGCAGCTTGCCAAGTAGGCAGCGCGCCGTGGCCTAACAGTTATAGCGCCTGCCTCCCACGCAAAAAGCCAGGATTCGATTCCTCGCCGCGGGGACGCCTTTTTCTTGACATCTAATGTAATGTTCTGGTAAATTCGAGAACCGTGTTGCATTTTGAGGTCAGAAAGTTCTACGCGCCGAACCATCTACGCCGATTATTCCAGAGCCTACGCATGTACATAAGGGGCTTCGCGTGGCGAACCAAGTCAGTTTCGCCCCAGCGTTCGACTCTGCTCTTTCGCCGACTCCGACGCCCGCGACGCTTTGCTGTTATCTTTCTGTTTCCCTTTTATTTTCGGGCACAAGTTCAGCCGCTCTGTGAGCCCGTTGGTCTGCGGGTGATAAGCGGTGGTTCGTCGATGGCTGGTGTGACTGAGCCGAAGTACCTCTTGAGTCAGCTGTGCCAGGAAAGATGACCCTCGATCTGTGATCAGCACTTCAGGTGCGCCGTGTCGAAGGAGAATGGACTCGACGAAAAACTTGGCGACTTCCACCGCTGTTCCCGATGGAAGGGCTTTCGTCTCGGCGTATCGTGTAAGATAATCGGTCGCGACGATAATCCACCGGTTCCCTTGCGTCGATGTTGGGAACGGCCCAAGCAAATCCATTCCGACCTGCTGGAAGGGCGTAGTCGGGGCAGATATCGGCTGCAGGAGTCCTGCTGGCTTTGTCGGAGGCTTCTACGTCGTTGGCACTCATGGCACGACCGTGTGTACAGATGGACGGTTTTCGGGAGTCTTGGCCAGTAGTACTTGTCACGAATCCGGGCGAGCGTCCTGCTGTAGCCAAGGTGTCCAGCCGTCGGGTCGTCGTGGCATGCTTGAAAGATTTCTTCTCGCAGGCTGGCAGGCACAACCAGCAGCCAGGCAGGGTTGCTGGTTCCGAAGTTCTTCTTGAAGAGCACACCTCGCCGCAGAACGAAGCTTGACAAGTCTCGGGCCAGGACTCGCGGAACGGAACTTCCTTGACCTTCGAGGTGGTCGATCACGGCGCGCAGTTCCGGGTCGTCTCGTTGAAGTGCTCCCATGTCGGTATCTGTAACTGCTCCGAGAAAACGGGCGTCATCGTCGTCGTCGGTGCTGTCAGGAGGAGGTTCGACTGGGGCCCTAGACAAGCAGTCGGCGTCATTATGCTTGCGGCCAGACTTGTGCACAATGGTTAGCGTCGAATTCTTGCAGCCGCAGACTCACAGCGAGCGAGGCGTCCTGACGGGTCCTTGAGGTTCGCGAGCCAGCAGAGGGCGTGGTGGTCTGTGACCACGCGGAACGGGATACCGTACAAGTACGGACGGAACTTGGTTATCGCCCAGACGACAGCAAGGCATTCTTTTGTCGGTCGTTGAATAATTTTGTTCTGCCTTAGACAGCGCCCGGCTTGCGTAAGCAATTACTCTCTCTGCCCCTTCTTGTCGCTGAACGAGCACCGCACCGAGACCGGTATTGCTGGCGTCCGTGTGTATTTCTGTCTCCGCCGACTGATCAAAACGTCCGAGGATAGGGGGCGACTGCATGCCTTCGCTTGAGTTCGTCGAACGCTTGTTCTTGCTCTTCTCCCCACTGGAACTGCACGTCGTCCTTCGTCAGATGCGTCAGCGGTGAAGAAATCTGTGCAAAGTCACGCACGAAACGTCTGTAGTAGGCGCACAGCCCAAGGAATCTTCGGACGGCCTTCTTGTCTGATGGCTTCGGGAATTCGGCGACAGCGGACGTCTTTGCAGGATCAGGGCTTACACCCTGAGCACTCACGACGTGGCCCAAGAATTTCAGCTCACCATAGGCGAACCGACACTTCGAAGGCTTGAGTGTCAGCCCAGCAGACTTGAAGGCCCGTAGCACGGCTCGGAGTCGTCTGAGGTCAGAGTGTCGAACCGAAATTTATATCGGTTCGGTTCGGGTTCGGGTTCACGGCTTTCGGTTCAGTTCCGGTTCAGTTCCGGGGAGCAAAAAATAACGGTTCGAACCGGTTTGAACCGGTTCGAACCGGTTTGAACCGCTAAATTGAGAATATTTTTTCCGCGTTGTTTTGGCTATAAGCACTTTTTACACCGTGAAACGAATAATTATACAGCTTTTTATCATTCGTACAATCCACGTTTACTTCACGAACCGAACATTAAAAAAATGGATCTATTTACTTTTGACGAAACAGTAAACGAAAAGCTAGATTAACATACAACTGGTTATGCTTAAACGCTCAAGATCTGGTTGTTTACCTCAGTCTCATATATTTTACCTGAATTGATAGGTATCACGAAGTCTTGTAGGTCGCCTAAAATACCCGTGATTGGCACAAATTTGCGTGGCAGTATTAAAAGTTGAATCTTGTGATGTTGAACTTAAAAATTAATTTCAGTGCACGAAATCATAGAATGGGCACCTCATCGCCATATATATCGTGAAATCTAATTTACGAAATACGTTTCACAATATATATCACGACAACTGAACTAGAAGCAATCATATTTTCACAATGTCACGAAAATTTTAGGACAAGCCCTTGCAGTCTACCGTTTATAGAAACACTGATCGGCAATCACAACGCTTGTTTTCATGACCGGAATTGTTTAAACTCAGCACGAGGATGTAGGCGAATAATCATGCGGAAGAGTTATCCGATTGATCACTCTATTTTATACCTACCTTCATACTCAGATCGAATCTGGCCTTTTATAGCGCTTACTCAAGTGAACATCTTCGGCCTAGCTTGGCTGTTGATGTTCTTGACAAGATGCCAGTAAACTAAATTTGCAAATAAGTATCTCACTTTCTAATTGGTGAGTTTTTGTTAATTGAAGTAAACTACTATTTCATACTATGACGTTGGAGGCACTTAATTGGTCACTTTCTGAGGGTCTGCGTGTTCCGCCACGCGCCCCTTTGTATTTTGTTTTTGTCCACCCCACAGACACATAAAAATGTTGTTCATCATATAAAAACGGCAATAACAGACTTCTGTTTGAGATGGTAAATAAATGTCAGGAACACATAGTTATTTAAATCAGCTTCAAAATCAGACCTTTGTTTATGCTCTCCCAAATCATTTTAGACGTGGCTATCGAGGATAAAAACGCCTGGAAATGTTTGCAGCGCAGATACAAGACAATTTTAGGCGCATTTACTTATTACGTATATCTTTAAGGGGATTGGGTCTTTATTTATGTTGTCAAACATTCAGTCAGCAATTAAATACTGTAAACGACTTAATTTTCGCAAAGACCTAATTTTCGCAAATTTCACGAATCTTCAAACGTGGAAACAGCGCAAAAAATTTGACAAAGGACAAGTGAAAGAAGTGCACTGGACAAAGCGCTTTGTCCGTGCACTTCTTTCACTTGTCCTTTGTCACAGCGCTTTGTCCGTGCACTTCTTTCACTTGTCCTTTGTCAAATTTTTTGCGCTGTTTCCACGTTTGAAGATGTTCAACCAACTCGCCCAACTTACCGCCTTGCTGAATTGCACGAATCGCCTACAATTCGCGGAAAATAGATCCCGCGAACAATTCTGTTAAAATGTAAACGCATTGGAATCTATATTGAGGTCCCACGGGTCGTGAAAATTAGAACCCGCGAATTATTCCGAAACTTCAGCTTTGACATAAATCGCGAAATTTTGAGCCCGCGAAAGATAAGTCGTTTACAGTATATTTTATTGTAATCAATAAATTTGACTGCAGGAAGTTTACATAACCGCTTGAGACCGACAGGGGAGAACGATGCTCGAATATACGTCATCTGTTGAGCCTTGGGAAACGTGCTTTTTTGTTTGTTGTTTGGCAATGGAAAACACCGGGTCGCGGGGTATTCCCAAAAGAACTGTGTGCTCACATACTAGATCTGAAGGAAAATGCACGAAATGTGCAGAGAAACAATAAATGGTATTCTTCTAAATACTTCCATCCACAACGCCTTACTGCAAAAAAATATACATAGAGATGATGCATGCAATTATATTCCTAATTACACATAAATAGCGCGAAGAAGAAACAATATATTTCTAATATAAATTACATTTGGACATTAGCTTGTACGAGATTGGACCTTCACAAAATACTGTTTATGGAGGCGAATGTTAAATTCGGTTTTACGTGCACTTGTTTGGGGCCCTCACTCTATAACTCTGCTTTCTCGGTCATGCGCACTCTAACATCTTATTAGGCTGCCGCAGACCATCGCGAAACTGTTATATATACTGCACAAATTTACAATTTTCACATACACTTTTTGCCAGTGTTAAGAACATCGCATTTCACCAAAAAAACTTAACTGTTTACCATGGTTTGCACGTGACGTCATCGCACTATATGCTGGTGGTCATTGCGCTCTGTTCTTGCTGAGAAAATCAAATCCGGTGGTGCAAAATACACACTGCAGAAGGTTCGCGCTCAGTGCAAGCCATGTATTCGAGAGAAACAAATTATTCTTGGTTCTTGCAACGTGGTGAGGAACCGCGCGAGAGTCTGGCACAACGATAGCGTGCTTTCTGGCAAAAGTATTTTTGAGAACCAAGTAGTTTTCTAGACGACGCTTTCTGATCTCTGCCGAAGATACGGAGCAGAGGAATCTTTAGAACAATGTATGTTTTAAAACTATACCCACCACCCCCTTTCCCTCTTTTTTTTTCGTTTCGATGCTCTTTTAGAGAACACCTTCATTCCCGAGAAACTACTTCCTCCGTTTGTGGATGTTAATTAGACAATTATATTTGTGTCAATTGTGAACAGTAATACTGCATCTATTTTATTTTTCACAGAAAAACTGTGAGGTTAGAACAAAATACGGTGGTGGTCAAAGCTTGGGGAACAGCTTTATAACGACACTCCTGCCAGAATTAAAGCGGCTCTCAACGTTCGGCAGTCCCTCTGAGGCCACTAGGATATTTCTTTTCTGGTATTTCTTTCGTACATTTGTAGTTCTACTTATCGTCCGATTGATAAGCCACATTTAGTTCTTTCCATGTTCATACTCTCGGGGAAAACTTTCTGAGACAGTTCAGCAACAACGAAAACATGTTTGGGTGCCTCAATGATGTGTGTGTACATGTAAAATGAGTAGTGTAACAATTTTTGAACTTTCGGTAAAAACCGCTAAGAGCTAATCCCTGACGTTGATAGCTTTCAAAAAAAAAAACATCCATTAGTTTTTTTTTCGTTCAATGGCAGACACAGGAAAAACAAAGGAAAGAAGCACCATTCCCCTCCTCAACTAACTAGGACAAGTGGCCACGTGATCTGACGCTAATTATATACTGTCAGTGTTCATTACAGTCATGCGATGCGGTTGGCAAAGAATGAAGCATGTGTTGAGCTTTAGACATTGTTAGACTTCGGCTATTCTCATCTTTGATTCAACACGAGCCATTACCCCAGTGTTTGGCAATGCGATTGTCATGAACCCGAGTACTTGACTCACGCTCATGACAATCGAGTGCTTCACGGTGTCACGTGACTCGCAATGGGGAGTCGTAATGTCATGTGACATCACAGTGTCAACAATGCCAATAAATCCTGTGACGTTCTCAATATACCATATCCTTCGTCCAAGCGTTCGGCACATGCGCGAAGCCGCCATAACTTTCGTTCAGAGGTTGCACGCGGCAACGCCCGAGAGAGCTCGTGACACCTGGTGTTCTGCACTCGCAGAGCTCCTGCGAGGTTGTCGCTCATGCAGAAAGACTAAAGTTCCCTCGATGCATTGCGGCAGCGGTGGCGTAGCCAAGCTGGCTGGTAAGATCGGTTAAATCGACTGTTCAATCCCCACCCCTGCCCGTTTCGATCTGGATGAGCATCGTACCGGCGTGCGGTTGTGTATCACTATTGCGTGGTGCACGTTGAAGACCCCAGGCTAGCGGTTGTACCGCACTGGCTAAATTGCTCATCTACAGCGAGTGACTCGTCGCAACTTAAAATGGCTGACGAACGACTCGCTGTATAAATATCCACACAACCCCAATTATTATTATTATTTAAATCGACTGGACGCAGAGACTCACATGACTATGCCGCGGGGCCACGTGACGTGACATTACTGGACAGCAAGTCTTGACCACCATGATGTCGCGTGACCACGTGACACATGATTTATCACAGCGCCAATCCAAAAGCACCGCAAAAAGCCACAATTTTTAAAATATTGCAATTCGGTATTTGACAATTTGATCACTACATAGAAATAAAGCTGCCCATTTCTATTTCTTAAACATGCGTTCTGTAAAAAAAAATACCGTGAACCGTTTTGAACCGGTAACCGTTATATTTTTTTCCGGTTCAGTTCCGGTTCAGTTCCAAGATGGCGGCAAAGATTTCGGTTCGGTTCAGTTCCGGTTCGGCTAAAAATAACGGTTCAGTTCCGGTTTTCGGTTCGGTTCGGTTCCGGTTCGACACTCTGGCTGAGGTGCTCGTCGAATTCGGTTGCGAACACGACAACGTCGTCGAGGTAGACGAGACAGCTCTGCCATTTCAAGCCGGAAAGGACGGTGTCCATAACACGCTGGAAGGTTGCCGGCGCTGTGCACAGCCCGAACGGCATCACTTTAAATTCATACAGTCCGTCCGGTGTGACGAAGGCCGTCTTCTCACGATCTCGTTCGTCGACCTCAATCTGCCAGTACCCGCTCTTCAAGTCCATCGACGAAAAGTATCGGGCGTGGCGCAGCCGGTCCAGGGTGTCGTCGATGCGGGGCAGCGGATAGACGTCCTTCTTTGTTACTGCATTCAGCCGGCGGTAGTCCACGCAGAACCTCAGGGTTCCGTCTTTTTTCTTCACTAGGACTACTGGGGAAGCCCACGGACTGTTTGAGGGCTGGACGATGTCGTCATCAAGCATTTCCTGAACTTGCTTCTGGATAACTTCCCTTTCTTTCACGGAGACTCGGTACGGTGGCCGATGCACAGGGAGAGCGTCGTCATCAGTGATTATTCGATGTTTCGCAACCGTCGTTTGGCGCACCTTCGACGACGTGGAGAAGCACTCACTGAACTCGGCGAGAAGGTCACTGAGTTGTCGTCGTTGTGGGGCTGGGAGGGATGGGTCGATGTCGAGCTCTGATGGCGTGGTTCTCTTGTGCTGCGTCGGAGAGGCGTCGTCTGAGATAACGGCGATCGCGGCTGAGTCCGGAATTTCCTCGACGAAGCCCACAGCTGTACCCTTTGTAAGGTGCTGCGACTCTTGCCGGAAGTTGGTGACAAGGGCTACGGTACACCCGTCCTGGATCTCGATTACGCCTCTTGCAATGCCAATCCCTCGTCCAACGAGAAGTTGGACGCTTCCTTCCAACAGTGCTACACCGCAGGTGGCTTCTTCGGTCCCGACGGGTACAAAGACACTCGACAGCGGCGGCAGGTTTACATGGCTGGCAAGGACTCGCACTGCAGCTAACGTCGCTTTGGGATTTTCTGCCGATGGGACAGGTTTCCGAAGCGTCAGCCTGTTCTCCGCAAGGTCGATGATGGCGCCGTATTCGCACAAGAAGTCCATTCCGAGAATGACGTCCCTCGAACAGTCTTGCAGAATGACGAACTTGACAGGGCAGGTTTCACCGTGGATCTCAACGCGAGCAGTGCACCTGCCGACAGGCGTGATGAGATGTCCGCCGGCGGTTCGTATCTGTGGTCCGTCCCACGACGTCATAACTTTCCGAAGGCGGCGAGAGAGTCTCCCACTCAAAACGGAGTAGTCTGCTCCGGTGTCGACGAGTGCCGTCGCGTCGTGGCCGTCGATGATAACGTTGAGGTTATTCGACACTGTTACAGAAACGTCGTTTCGGGGCGTTGCGGCGTTAGAGTGGGAGAGCTCCGACGATCTTGGAGGATCTTGGCATCGTTCGTCTTCGGCAACACCACCTCCCGGCATTGCCGCGCCTAGTTTTCCCGACGGGAAGCGATGGGTGACAGGCTGTCTCGGCGAGACCGGCGGAAGGGCGATGGCGAGCGGCGGGGAGACGGTGAACGGAATCCTCGGCGGGGAGACGACTCAGGAGATGAAGAGCGGCGGAGGTAGTCCTCGATGTCCCGAGGTCGCTCTCCGAGACGTGGTCGAGGGTCGTTGGGCGCATACCCTCGTAGGCCCAGCTGGCGGTAGGGGCATCGTCGGTAGATGTGGTCGGCTTCCCCGCAGTGATAGCACAACGGGCGTCGATCGGCCGTCCTCCACACGTCGGTCTTTCGCGGCGCAGCTTGTTCTGGGCGGACGTGCGCCCGATCTTCTTGGCGTCGGGAATACTGTGGCGCTGGAGGCTCACGTCGGGGTGGCGCCGTATACTGGTGAGCTGGGGGCGGTGGTCGTCGGGTAGCTGCGGCGTAACTCAGCGTGGGCGGTTCGGGAGTGGCGCTGACGAGAACTTCTGGCTGCAGCGCCTGATGTACTTCTTCCCTGACAATCTCGGCGATTGAGGGCGGAGCTGGGCTTGCGGCAGCAGGTAGAAGCTTCTTGATCTCCTCCCGGACGACGTCCCGGATTATCTGCCGCAGGTGTTCGATGCCGACACCATCGACATCGGAGCGAGGGGGCGAGACAGCCGGAGCCGTTGACACACCGGCGAGTCGTTGATAGTGCACAGCTCTGGCCGACAGCGCTCGCTCGATGTTGGTCGCCTCGGCCACGAAGCCGTCTACCGTCGTCGGGGGGCTGCGGACAAGGCCACCGAAGATTTCGCTCTTGACGCCCCTCATGAGGAAGCGCAACTTCTTCTCCTCGGTGGCTTGCGGGTCGGCGCGTGTACAGAGTCGTAGCACGTCTTCAACGTAGCTGGTCACACTTTCGTCGGGGGCTTGTGTCCGCGTCTGGAGCAGGTCCTCCGCATTCTGTCGCCGGTGTTGGTTCGAGAAGGTTCGCTTCAACTGGGTGACGCAGATGTCCCACGAAGTGAGCGAAGCCTCGTGGTTTTCGAACCAATGCCTCGCAGTACCCTCCAGCGAAAAGTAGAGGTTCTGGAGGCACTGCTCCGCAGTCCATCCGTTGTGGCGCGCCACACGCTCGTAGTGCTTGATCCAGTCTTCGACATCCTCGTGGATCTCGCCGTGGAAGGGAGTCGGCGTACGGGGAGCGGCGGGCAGGTAGACGACGGCAGGAGCGGCGGGGGTCGGCGACTGGTTGGCCATCGTCGGCCTCGTTGGCTGCTTGGTCCTGGGTGGCAGAGGTCCGAATTCCGGGTGTAGGCCTTGGGTGCGACGACTGAACCGGATCTCGGTAGTGCCTTCGTTGGTTCTTCCTGGGCTTGGCGTCGGACTTGCACTGCGGGCCCTCGGAGGGGTACGCGGCAGGGGCATGCGGTACCCCGCACCTCCACCAAAATGTCACGAATAACGAAGTGACAAAACAAAGGAATAACTGAGGAAACTGAAACGTTTAATGGGGCGAACTTGTGCCCAAAAATAAAAAGGAAAAAGAAAGATAACAACAGAGCGTCGCGGGCGTCGAAAGCGGCGAAGCAGCAGGATCGAACGCTGAGGCGAAACTGAGTCCGGCTGGTTACGCGGAGCCCCTTTGTGCACGCGTGGGCTTCTGGAACATTCGGCCTGGAACATTCGGCGCGCAGAACATTCTAACCTAGAACGAGCAACACGGTTCTCGAAATTACCAGAAATCTAAATTGGAAGAATAAATAAAAGACGCGGCGCTCCCAGGGATCGAACCCTGGGCTTTCTGCGTGGAAGGCACGCGCGATAACCGCTAGGCCACGAGCGCGCTGCCTACTGAGTCAGCTGCGCTCGCGGCAATATCTATAAATCAACTGATGCCAAGTGCCTCTGGTCCCGACTAAGAGCACTCTTTCAATTTTAAGAAAACACACAAACAAGCAGAAGGACACAGAGACGTTTCGAGCGAATAGTCTTTCTCGAGTGACGGGACCCGAGAATGGACAAGAAGTGTGTGACGGGAGGCAAAGCCGATAATTTGTCTGTAAGAAAGACGGAAGGGGGAGAAAATGGGGCCTGAAGTAGAGACTCCGCAAGAGTGCTTATGGGAGTGTGGACGATTCAAATTAGAGGAGAAGGAAACGTATGCTTGTCGGCAAGAAGACGAAGTTCGGAAAATCGGTTGTGCCGCAAGCCTGCGGGCGTTTGGGGCGACGATCACCAAAAACTGTCCTCTGCAAAAAGCACTCGCTCCCTCCGCGGGACGAAGAAAAGAAAAACACTTTAGCGATGCCGCGCTTTGTTACATCTGCGAGCGCTGTGGGCGGTGTACCTACACGGCTGGTACGGACACAATCGTCCCCACCCTCCCAGTTGGCGGGACCAGCTTGGCCAAGCAGGGTCACCCAAAATTTAGTTTCTTTATATTTTTTTCCTCCTCTTTAAGACGTTTTCTGTAGCAGTTTTTGTTGTGTTCTTCCCGTACCAGGAGTTGAGACTCTCTAACGAGTTGCCGGACGATTTGGTTGTCGTGTTATCGAGCGCCGGGCCGAGACTGACTGTATAAGGCCACGCGGGGCTCCTTTTATAGTGTGGTGAAAGAAACAGGCAGGAGACGGGCGTTTCGAACAACGTTCTATTTCAGTGGTGTCTTGTCAGGAACTGATCTTCGTGAGCGCGTGAGCGTGAGCGCTGAGCGTCTTTTCCTTTTCATCCAGCTGGAGCTGCGTGCGCGTCCAGTCCCCCTTATATCCCTTGGTGCCTTGCTCATTCACACTGGAAGGATCCGCGATCGCAGCGGTTGCGAACTCGGCTGTATAAAGATCCAGGTGCGCGCACTCGCACTCGTCCCTTTACAGATCTTATACAACCGCGCCGCAACCGCTTTGCGACGTTGTTGATGAGGAGGGTAGGACGAACGATCAAAACACACAAACATCCGGGTGCCAACGAAGTTGGCTTTTCTCTGTCGTCTGGTCGATGTCAGGTAGCGCTATTTCCTGCACACGCGCTTGCTCCATATGTGCCGGCTTTAGTCTTTCCAATGCAACGGTGTCGTTCTTGCCGTTGACAAGCAGGACAAACGTGTCGCTTCTCTTTTCGACCACTGGAAAAGGTTCGATGTAAAGTGGGCGCAGCGGCTTCTTTTGCGACTGTCGTATGAAAACATGAGTGGCGTCTTAGAGGTTCTGGGTCACGTAGGGAGACTTTGAAGTTCCTTGCCGTGTAGGCACCAGTCGCAAATTGATAAAAATTTGCTTGAGTTCTTCTACATAGTCCAACTGCCTTTGTTGTTGAGGCAGTTCTGTTATAAAAAAATCTGATGGTAAGCGAAGTGCAGTGCCGTACACAAGTTCGGCGGTAGAGCATCCGATGTCCACCTTCAAGGCTGTCCGGATTCCAAGAAGCGCAAGGGGAAGATGACGAACCCAATCAGAGGGACCACCGTGAGCTGCAAGGGCCGATTTAAAATGTCGATGAAATTCGTTCTACCATCCCGTTTGACTGTGGGTGGTAGGCAGTCGTTCTCAAGCGGTTGGTTCCGAGCAATCGAGTGAGCTCGGCAAAGAGTGCCGATTCAAATTGTCGACCCCTGTCGGTGACAATCTCTGAGGGGCAGCCAAAACGGGATACCCACGTAACGATAAACGCCTCAGCGACGGTGGTGGCGGTGATATCGGGCAGTGGGGTTGCCTCTGGCCATCGTGTGAATCTGTCGACAAACGTTAGGATGTAGCGCTGTATCTGAGAAATCGGTAGGGGCCCTACCAGGTCCAGATCTATCTTGTTGAAACAGCAAGAACGACACCGCTGCTAGGTGACCATTTCGGAAGGGGTGACAGGCAGAGGTGTAGACTGCTTTGTCGTCCGTTGCGATACCGTGGATGGAAAGTCGCGTGGTAGAGTCTGTCAGTCGCCTGCTTCTGAAATGGTCACCTAGCAGCACGACAGCGACAGCCCCGACGAGTGGACCCTCTTCGTTCTGCGCGTTGGGGGCTCGGACCCGAGTCTGTCGCGCAGCGGCCGCGAACGCTGGACGCGATGGCGAAGGCGGCGCAGCCCTTCGCCCCCGCGGTCGCCGTCGCCTCCGTCACCAAGGTGGAGATCAGCGTTTCGTGCAGGCCACTCAAGGACAAGGACTTTTTCTCCAAGTCCGATCCCATGTGTGTCTTGTTCACGCGGGAGTGCGACAGCGACACCTGGAGAGAGGTGGGGCGCACAGAAACCGTGGACAACTGCCTCAATCCCGACTTTGTTACCAAGTTCCTGACGAGACACCACTGAAATAGAACGTTGTTCGGAACGCCCGTCTCCTGCCTGTTTCTTTCACCACAATAGCACTCTCCTTTTTAGAACATTCTGTTTTCGAACATTCCGTACTAGAACATTCTGTTATAGAACTAACCACGACCTTCTGGAATTTTCTAATAAGCATCGTCTTAGGAGTAAATGAAAACATCTGCCGGTCCCAGGATTCGAACCCGGGACCTCTGCGTGACAGTAGGGCGCAATGCCCACTGGGTTGCCGCTTTTTTTTTCTTTATTGCCACTGGGCTACTTCTAAGCACGCGGAAATATACATGTCTGGGGAAGTTAAGAAACAAGATCTCGAGAGAATTGTATGAGTCATTCAACATCAGAATGCAAGGAGGATGACAGATGCATAAGTGCCCCAACAGTTTATTTAGCAGATAAAGAATTTGAATTCCTGATTGAGAAGCCCGATTGAGTGTATAAATAGTTTGTGTTATTTCAATAAACAGTCAGTTGAAAGTAGCGCTTGTGTTGTGTCTCTTACTTTAAGTCCTTGTCTTGTAGCGCTTTTGGAAAAAAAAGGTTTCGAGCTTGCAGATATAAGACGTTTGCAGGTACCGGGCCTCTGGGCGCCGCCATCTTGCTTCTGATGTGGGTAGATCGTCTGATAGTCAGGCATTCCTGAGGCGTACCCACGGTTTCCAGACTGGCGCCCAAAGAAAGAGTTTTCCATCCACGGTGACTGCAGACTAGCTCTCGAAGCGGGGCTGCTCGCAAACGTCTTTAATCAAGCGCAGGGAGAAAATGCACTCACTCTTTCCGATTAGAACGCATCACCGGAAGTCAACTTCAGACTGGCTGCAGTCTGCTTTGATTTGAAACCGCGCACTAGCGCCAGTTGGACCTCTATGCGGAGCGCAAGATCGACTGCTTCTTGCACAGGCAGTGTTGCCGACTGATTTTTGCGGAGCGTCAGCTAAATTGACGGATCAGGAAGATCACTAAACAGTCGCTAGATTCGCCAGGATAGCTACGCTAAAATATTCGCTGACAGTTCCCAAAAGCTTATTAAACCCTTTTAAAGTACGCTGGAATCTCTAAATAATCAGTCATCTCAGGTATTCTTGTTGTTTCTCTGTCAGCCGGTGCATGATCTCCGAGATCAGCAGTACGTTGGTCACTCAAGTTCAGACCTGCAATATTTGCACTCGCCAACTTTTGTCCCAAACATTTACTTGGTACCTGCAAACCAGCCAGTCTGGCGTCTCAGCATAGGATCCTTGAGCCATTCATCTCTGAATTGTCTGGCTTAAAGTCACTTTCGGCATCTCAGGATCGAAACGCGATACCGAAGCTTTCAAATCCGAAACGATGCAGCGCGCGCTCCATGCGAAGCGGCTCGTTCCGCTCTTGAGCTGAGTGGTAGGTCACCCGAGCGTCTGGAAGGGTAGCTACGTGGGTGACGGTGGGCGCGGGAGAGATGGTCTGCAGTGCTGACAGTATTGACATTTGTTTTAAGCGCGCCGCTAAATTGAGCATATATCCTAAAGCAAACTCGGCTAGAGAAGCAAAAGTGTTTAGCCTCACGAGCATCTGACTAAAATTGTTCAAAATAACAACGACTTACGGCTCTGTAGACACGCAAAGTCGCTGAAAAAGTCGCTCAGCCGCTCAAATTAAGCAAATCCGTCGCTAATTTATTTATCGAAAATCGCGTAAAGTTAGATAGCCAGTAGACATATAATCGCTAAAATGGCAAGACTAGTGCACAGACGAAGGTTGCGATGATGTCAGAACATAAAACTTTCATTGGCTGATTGAAAAAAAAATTGTGGGTAGACCTTTAGGAATTTATCATTGAGGTCTACCCACTATCCTTTCAATCAGAGCTCGGCGTCATCTCTGACGTCACGGCAACTCCCGCGCAAGAAGCAGACGACTTGCTCTCCGCATATCGTATGAAGCGGGCACAACCAATATCATCTATACTCGTTTTCACCTCAAGGAAAAAGGAAGTTCTGCGCATTGTTCATACGCCGCGCGAAGTAGTTCCTATAAGATTTGGATGTCTGAGGAAGAAGCGATGCTTTTGGCGTTTGAAACGTGTGCGACTTGATAAGAGCCGGACATTTTCTTACTAAGGTTCTTCAGGTGAACACGAGTATTTGAGGAGGAGATCAGAGCGTGGAGCCCCCAGCGGCTAACTTTAGAACTACGTGGATGAGGACAACAAATAACAATGACTCAGCGCCCGACTGACATAACCGAACGTCCCGCCAGCGTTCGGCTGGAGATCGTGTGCTCCGGTCGCCCGAGAGGCGAGGAGGGGCTCTTTTGTTACCGCTCCGGCCTGCATGAACAATGCAGCATTCACGGTGCATATGTCCAGCTGAAAACAAAAGCCGAATTTGGGTCAAGCTCGCATTCTCTGACGATTGCTTTCGGGAGAAATCCGGCACTATAAATATACATCCCTTCGTGTATTGTTAGTCTTTTACGTTACTGTGCCCCGCGCATTATTGAAGAAGGTGACGTAAACATGACGTGGACATGCCCACAAGGCCTGTGGGCATGCCCACAGGCATTGTGTTGGGGAAGCACCGAGGTGTGGGGACAACAAACGGGTTCCTCGCCAATAGAAGACGAGGCCTGCTCATGACGTCATCGTTTGTGGATCTCCGCCCTTCCCCAAGCAGCAAACGCACTCTCGATGAGAGCTGCCTCAAAGTGGTAGACGCGTCCTTCTTGGCGTCGCCTCGTGTTAGCGTCGCGCTTGCTGTGAGACGTTGCATGCGAAACGCGCTGTCGACGATACTGACGCACGCTATGCGGTGCTGCCTGGATTCACTAGTGATGACGCATGGAAGAGAGCTGCGCAGGCCTTATCTTCTAGGTGGCGTTGGTACAACGCACTCGGCCGCTCTCAGACGCAAACGTGTGAACGTATACTCTTTCAAACCCAGGCATATACCTTTCGTCGCTATGGAGCTCTCGACCACCACTCCTGCTGCTGCTGTTCATATTTATCCTGAAGATTCCAAACGCAGGTGAGTGGTGTATTTCGATGAACTTTTCTCCTATGAATGAGGTGTGGATATTTCTTTTCTCCTGCTGACTACACTCGTTTAAAAGTTAAAACTTTTCGCTGTAAAAACTATATTACAAAAACTTTTTTTTCTTCAAAATTGTTCATTATAACGAGACGTAAGGAATTTCGTCAATGACAGATTGTGTTAATGATAATTTCTACATGATACAAGCTATATTTATAAAGCACGCATTTTGCAAGGTACACTCTAAAAAAATCGGGTCGTAAAATAACTCTGAGGGCTTCTTCGGCTTGTCCAGAAACAGTCACTAAATATTTTTAAATAAAAACTATATAAATAATACACAGAAACAGTCACTAAATATTTTTTCGCGAAGTTATTGAAGTTTCAATTTTGAATCTGAAAGGCTGAAAGCTCTACTGGCAACACTGAAAACATTCCAACGTTCCACTAATGATAAGAATTCGAACGTCGACCCATTTATTGCTTATGATACTCTTGATTTAGAACATAGAAATATATAATTTGTACTCTTTTTCGAAATAGTAGTTTTTTTTTAAGATAGATGATTAAGAATAATATGTCTTATTTTTACCGGCGAGTGTTTATCACGTATCCACAATAAATATATTAAAATAATGTACATATAATTAAAAACGAAAATTGTTTTGACTGTGCTGTTATATTGTTTTGCGGATGACAGGAAATTGAGAACAAAACGAGCTGGTATTGTGTGTGTTGTTCTGTTTTCCTGCTGACGCAAAAAGTTTCATTTCGAATGTCTTTTTTTTTTTTAGAGATGTGTTCAAGCTACACACCACCAGTACCTACGAAGCCCCCAGAAGGTATATTACTTTTGACACCGGCTTCATGAGATACGCGACTTAACGACCGCGAATGTGGACGGGACTTGAAATATTTAGAGACTATAGAGTGCTTTCTTTCTCCCTTAAACCGTTGTTTAGTCTGGTGTTCGTAATATTTGAGACATATACGCTTGTTTTGTATTTACAAACACGAGCCGTCTCTTGCCTCCCGAGAGATTTCCGGACACTACTTTTCGGCAGGCTTTCCCCGAGCATATGTTTATGTTAGGAAGCATGGTGGAAGGCGCAAAAAGTAACGGACACATAGAAAAGGACACACAGACAGACCTTTCTTGTGTCCGTTGTTCTTTGTGCCTTACACCATGATTCCTAGCGTTCACCAACAAGCTCAATTACAAGTTCTATATATGATTATGCCACGATTGGTAGGACGCTAAAGTGCTGCAGAAACGACGAATTTGAAAACTTAGCAACGTTCTTCTGCTATACTGCTATTCAACATATAATAGATGACCACTCGTGTTCGTGGCGTATTCACAAATATTCGAGAAATCTATCGTTATCCGATCCTTATGCAGAATACCTATTTCGTGGACGTTGGAAGTAGCAGTGCTATGGTGGGGATTGTTTGTCCTTTCATTTGACCGGGCGTTGGTGGGGACGTCAAATGTAACAGCATCCCCTAGCGAAAAGGGTCTCCAGAAAACACATTAAAAAAAACCGAGCAGAGCTAACTTTCCTAGTTCGGGGCATACGTGCATCGGTAGCTATTCATTTAGAGTAATTGAATTACTGCTATAAAATTTGTTTGTAATGTGTAATCTCGCACATATTTCTTTTGAACAAAAGAAAATGTAGCTGTAATTTAAATACTTTTGTGCATCGGTAATTTCAGAAGTCGAATTTCGATTGCAAGCTACTTTATCCGTGATTCTGTCACGATGGAGCCTATGTTCTTCAGAGGGACTGATAATATGGTGGACAGCTGCCTGCTCATTGGGCTTTTAAAAGCGACAAAACTGCACCAGTGTGTCAATCATAGGTCTAGAACTGAGCAACATGCCAACGTACCAACATGCTGCAGGTTGACCCAAAACGTGCCCCTCAGGTGCAATATTTTTCCTATGTGAAGATAAAAAGAAAGTATTAAAAAATAAAAACAATTGTGAAGGTAATGTGTGGATGATGTGTACAAAAAACATGTAATAAAGTTTCAGAACCGTTATCTCAATCAAAAGTTATGAGTGATTTGCTGAAAATTCCTATGGGAAAATGGGGACCCGTTTTCGATAACTGGCGCCATTCAGCACCAGGTATTCGACAGACCTCGTCGGTCTCCATTTTCCCATTGAAAATTAAAAAAAAAATCACTTATGACGTTTGAATAAGATTACGGTTAGTCTTGAAACTTTGGCATCTGGTTCGGACCTCTAGCGCTACATCTAAGCGGAAAACGAGCGTTCGGCGATCCGTAGTTAATTTTTGCGGTAAAACAAAAACCTGTATAATTTTTTTAGAACGCCTGTTGTACATTGAATCATCTTACCGCGACTCTTGTCATCTGTAGAATAATAGAAGACTTTGAACGTCCATTCGGTTCTTCCGGTACGTAGAATACTAAGAATAGCACATTTTATTTGAAATTCCATAATAAAAAGGAATCTACAATTCAAAAAAACATGTTGCAAAAAGAAAAGAAAAGAAAACTGGCCCACACCACATTTACACTTGTAATGAAGAGGTGAAATAAAGGTGCAACATGTGACGAATGTAGAATGACGTATGATTTATCCCCAAAGTTCACCCATGAAATATATTACTACACGGCATTGAACTCTGGTATACCTTTGAAAGTGAAGCATTTCCAAAGTGTTTGCATTACGCTCTAAAAGTAATGTGTCAATGTAATTAATATAGCGTTTTGTAAGGTAGCAATTTCAATTATAATTAACTAGTAGAAAAACAGTTGCAATTGTAATTAAATTATATTTCCGATGTAATTTTTACCCAGATATCATCTATGGGCACGACAAGTTGTTGGGAGTTTTCTCGGCGGCTCGTGACGAAGATCTTTATCACAGCCACACGCCTCTGTTCGCTGTACTGCGGATATTATAGGAGCTCGGCGATTGGACTTTCAGTTCTTATGGAACGATGAAGCCAAAAAAAGCTTTTACGAAGGAGGGGATATAGGAACAAAATAGTGCGATCTATAGGTGGGAGCACATGTGAGAAAAACCAATTGAAAATCGCACGAAATTCAGAACACAACTATTATTCATCATTTTTTGGAGGTAAAACAAACACGCGTTGGAATCGCACTTGTGCGCTTTAAAGTAAACAAAAAAAAAGAAGAAGAAAAAGATTTAGGGAGCACATATTTTCATTGCCTTTTGTGACGGCATCCAGACAACAGCTTTTTCCGTAGTTGTCGAAATTCAACATTGCGAACTTCGTACTTTATATACAGCTGTGTGGCAGCGATATTAATTGTGTTCAGAATTTCGCGCGTTTATCCGTAGGTTTCTAGCACATGTGTTTCAGCCTTCAAGGCTTAAATATATTTGCGAAAAACCATCCGATAATAATTCCACACAATTTCTTGAAAAAAACCAAGAAAAAAAAAACACGAAACTCACTGGATTTTTATTGTGAAGAAATCTAGGATATACGTTTAACAAAAGCCATGCTCGCTATTTGTGCGCAGTAAATAACCTCGTATCCTGAACATCGCTTGGAAGGGACGACTTTTCCATCTTTCAAATTCCGTGCGTTTTTCGCCAGGAATTTTTCGCACTTGTGTTCGAGTCTTTATCTCGATGATTCACAGCGGAAACCGAATTTGTGACGCTTTACTTTTATGTGCTATAAAATATTTTACTCGTGTCCTACTGTAGTCACTGGCATTATAAGAACGGCAAGGCGCCTCTTATACCCGCTCTGGTTGCCTTCCACCGTGCATTGGTTGCGCGAGCACGGTGGAAGCTCACGAGCCTCCTGAGTGTTATCGAAGCCAAGAAGCTCGCGTTCGAGGCGAGAAAACAACTGAAATGCGTCCCTGCCGCTCTCAACCTAAAAGTGACGACACAGCAATGTGCAGACAGTGAAGTTGGAACGCGGAATTGATTTTATGGTCTCCTTTGTAACTGACTCGGCAATATAAAAAAACGTGGGGCGTGAGTTCGTGTGCTTCTTCCGCGGGTGTTGTGATGACGTCAGAACGCCGAACTCTGATTGGTTCCGATTGAGTGGTAGTGGGTAGATCTCAATGCAGCTAGCTTCGAGGTCTACTCACTATCATTCATTCAGAGCCAATCAGAACTCGGCGTTCAGACGCGACCGCCACACCCGCGCAAAAACCAGACGTACTTGCGCTCCGCGTAGTATTTCATCGATAGACCGACAGGGTTGACAATTACTTCCTGTTTTTATGCAGATCCTTCGAAGACTCGTTACATTAACTTATATCTCCTGTCGGACCACTCACACTGCCAACTGTTTAAGAATATTGGAGATCAGCGCCTTTACATGATGGTTCTAGCGAACGGAGTAAGTAGAAAAATCATTAGTCCCGCAGTTAAAAAATATAAAACAACAAACAAAAGTGCACGCTAAATAATGTATTTTCCGTGAAGCACTTTAGCCACTGATATTGCATTTTTTCATGCACCGATTGGTGTCATGTACAGCCACCGAGAAATAGAAAAGACACGCGTTATTTTATTTGAAATATTTCGTCTTTTTTGTTTTATGAAGGCGACCAAATTAACACTCATTTAGGCCATTCACGATCTGTCTAAAATACATGCTTACATAATTTTGCCTCCTGGAGCCTCGAATCGCTTTATATTTACGCGTTTATGACGTAGTCATTATGTTCCTGTAGGCTTCCTCTCTTCCTGGGATTTAGTTTTTTGAAGACAGCAAAAAAATTGGTCTAGATTTTGCTTTTCGTGAATTATAGAGACGACGCAATATTTCAGAGTCAGTGCACTTGCCTGATATATGATTCAAAAAGACTGCGACTGTAAGAAAAATCGGATTACTCCATCGTGCGATGAAGTGACATCTCCCAAGTAAGGGGTGACCAGACGTCCTTTTTCTGGCCGGGACAGTCCCGTTTCGGCGTGCATTTCTGCCGTCTCGTCGTTTTTTTTTTTTTTCAATAAAACCTGACGTCCCGTTTTCTTGGGAACGTGCGCGCATAATTACCAAACGAGTTCTGAGCGAATAGAAGAAATCTAAATAGAATACAAAATAATTGTTATAAACATAAACATACTATAAAAATAGTTCCTCCCGTAGAGTAAATTTAAAGCTGTTTCTGCGGTTCCATCTGCCAATACGTTCTGTTCGCACACTGCACTTTTTTATGTTAGTATATTTGACATGCTTAGGTTTTGTATAAAAATGAAGAAGAAAGGTGCTTGCGTACTCAACTAAACGAAGAACTTCGGAAAAATGTGCATTTGTAGAGTGATCTGAGTAGTAGAAGGGCTTGCTTTATTTCGGCCCCGTTGCCCCGTTCGCCGCTCTCGTAATTAATTATTTTTATTACGGCGGAATTTAATTTTTTTGCCCGTCTCGGCATGACCAAGGTTCTCAATCGTCGATATCATTAACATGTCATCGTGTTTTTTTTCTCTGTAGATCAGAGCAACTTTCAGCGGACTGCCACCCGAGCTGAGACTCGTTTTGAGGCTGGTTGGAATCAGCTGCCTAAGTGTGAGATATCCTGTTCGCTCGCGCATCAGTTCGAGTGGAGTACACGCGTGGGGGTTGTACACGCTCAGAAATACCCGAGTGTACTTGCCGCACCGTGACGTACTCGGCGATCGGCACCATGCATCAGTGATGTTGCAGCCTCCGCGATATGGGATGGTTTTACGAAAAGCCATTTCCCCGTTAGTTCCCATGCAGGCGATTAGTTATTAGCATCGTTTTTGGTGTCGACGAAAGGCAGAAGCATGGCGAGTGGCACCGTCGAGGACAGAGCTCAATCAGTACGAGCAGCGACGTACTGAAGCCGCATCAACTCATGCTTACTAGGCTCTTTGTTCCCTTTTGATTTCGCACTGGCGACATTCACTAAAATAATTTCAGCCGTCCACGGGAGCGGCTTCTTGAAAACCGGCTACTCTCAAACCAAAATAAAGACCCTTACCTATACAATTTGACTGCCAGTTAAAGCTCCTCTAGATACCACGCACGTTTTTAGCCTCCTCAAAGCAAACTGTTTTTTTTTTCTAGTTAATCTTAGAATTACGTAAGTAATCAAGCCGGTGAGTGTGTATCCCCACAAGCTTGCTTCTCCCCATAAGGAGTCGTAGTGCTGGAAAGTTCACTTTCTGCCTTCTTCACGAAGTGTGGTTTGTTCGTGAATTCGCGACGTGCGCGATCAAAAGCGTCGCCCTGGTGGGTCTTCCACGATTAGCCAAACGCTCACTGTGACGTCATGAGTATGATCAATTCTACTTTCACTAATGGAGACAAGAGAACCGCGACTACTGCAACCGCCGCAGTCGTTCACACCGCAAAAAAAAAAAACACGTGTAAGCTGAAAAAAAATTAAAAAGGAAAAGAAGGAAACGCTTCTTTTGCGCATACAAACTCACAGGGCGAAGCATCACAGCTTGGATTCCGGTGAGAGTTCGAACCGGAAGTATACGTCACGTGTAATGGCGTACTTTCAAAATCCGAACGCTATAATTGCGCAAGTGGGTGAAATAATCGTACCCGCAAACGTGCGAACGTCGGCGCCTCAAGGTATACCTTCGTAAATGTTGAGTTGAGAACGTTCGGAAAGTGCTAAAAAGGGACACTGAAGTGCGTATCGACTCTGTGCGATCGATGGTATCTGTTGATGGTCTCCTTGAATAGCTGTTGACGCAATTACGCGTCTGATGACGGTTCGAGATTGTTAGAAACACACGAAACCGGTCCAACAAGTCGAACTTTAGTGGCGACAATTATAAAGCCGCATTCACACTCCCTCGTACATCATACAAAAAAATGACATAATTATCTGCGGCCTCGAGCACGTTCTCAGTATCTTTGTTTCATACGAATGTACGATTTGAATATCTCTGCAGGAAGTCTTTGCATGACCAATGTAGCGGAACAGTCATACATAGAAGAACCAAGCCTTTACAGTGTCTGCACACCGTCACTTGCAGGATGTGTTAGCTGTGTTACCGTGACTTTAAAGTGATAGGTCGTCTTCTGTCCTGCCGAGAACGTAACTGCCATGCATCGCGCCTTATTAACTGTCGCCTGATGTGTACTCAGCGTACGCGGAGACACCAAACTTTACAATAAAAAAGAAAATGAAAAAGAAACCTAGACAGCAAAAGCATAAGCATGTGTTTGCACCGATGTGACATTTTTCAGAAGTCTGAACAGGACAGCATTTATGAAACCAGCACCAGACGTCGCGGGTTGGATGGTCATACTGCTCTGTGGGGTCTAAAGACATATGTATCGCAAAACAAGACGCAGTTTGAAAATGCTACGGTCGTCGTTGTGCTAACGGGGTAAGTAACGGAGAAGCAGTTGTCGCCACCGCGGCTCTGTCAAAATCTAGATTGAAAACGTGCGTTTTTTTACAGGTTCAACTTCAAGGATCGGTCTCAAACCGGTAACGTAATTCAGTTACTAATTCCCGTACTTTTATATAGTCTTAAAGAGAATGATTTGAACTAAAGCAACTGTACAGGCGAGCTGGTCCAATACTGACATGGGAACCCAGGAGTGGGGGAAAACGGGCTCATACTCTTCCGCCAGAACGTTCACGCCCGACCTCCAGGATCGCGACATCCGACAGCGTGTCACTCCGGCTTTTGCGACTTAATTTGTTGCCGCTTCATGCTGGCTTTTCCTCTGATTAACAAAACTTTTAGAAAAATTAAGACTTTAATACAGGAAAGTAAAAGTGAAAGTTACACGTGCAGCGAACGCACACTCTCGTGCCGCCAAATGTCCCCCGAATACCACTCTCTGCCCAATGTTGCCTTCCTTTGTTTTTGGATTTAGCTAACATATTCTGTACCTCTTTCGATGCGTAGATGGAATAGGAGGCTAATGACGTTAGTCGGTGACGCGTTACTAGGCACTTTAGCACCCTCTGGGAACCTGCCGTCTTCACGTTGTACGGGGTATACACCTCCTGGATAACTAAGGCTTATACTGCCTGAGATTTTACGTCAGCTGCTTGAGGCCTGCGTGGCGGGACAAAGGTTGAACGCGAGTGCTGCGGCAGCATGCATCCGAAACTCCTAATCCATCTCACTGTCTTTTTTTTTTTCGCACATTCTTTTATGCGCGAGAGCCACATTTCCTCGGTGTTTATTTCGGTGGTTTCGGTGTTTCGGTCGACTTTTATGTTGACTCAGGTTAGTGAAGAGTGCGAGCCGTAAAATATGAAGGCTCAGGCAGCTGCTCCAAAGCGAGGTCCTCTGCCTTGCCAATCCAACAGTTTTGTTTTATTTTTTGAATTTCCATGTTTCGGTTTGACAGTTGGAGCGAGCTAGAGGACCAGGTCATGCCAATTCAGAATGGGCATAAAGAATCCGCCTTGGATTAGGCAAGCTCCGAACAAAAACGCGCACTGCGTCTCTGAGGTTAAAGTCGTACGATTCATTTTCCGGTGTTCATACCAGCTTCAACCGGCCACGTGCTTTAATCGCATTAGTATGCAGCTGGACCAATCAAAGTCACCGCCACCTATCAGTACCAGTGCTTCTCCGCCAATACGTGTGAATCCTACATGGAGTTGTTAGGCGGCGTGCTGAAAGCGAGCATTTGCCGTATTTTCTCTCGCTCGGACAGCACTGTTGTTAATTGCATACGATACGTTTATTTATCAAACAGCTCGTGCTGAGGACAAGTGAATTCTCAATATGCTTTATTCGTAATGCATTCCAAAAGATATATGAACACATAATAAAGCATATATCCCATCATCTGGCAACATCTGAACCTGCTTTAATGAGAAACAAAAAAGAGAAGTTCGGTATTACGTCCCGTAACGTCGGACTTCTTTCTTACGCGCAGTCTGTGACTGCTTGCGCGTACGTATATACCTGTGAGCGAAAGCCATATCATTGAACTGCGATACTCCAATTCCTTTCAGGTTACTCCTTCCTTGGTGAATTCTGCAGTACAGAGTCCAGTAGCACTCATCAGCGATCCAGACGCAATGTACCGCAGGCAAGATTGGCTGGCGGAGCACATCTTTAAATTGTAGGGGTGAATATTCTGTCCGCACTTGTGATGAAATTACTATACTCTATTTCACCATATTATGTGTGGAGGAAAGGCTACAAGTCGCGAGCTCCTGCGCTCTAGGGCAGCATCTCGGCGGCACAACCTCTTTCTGTGTTAAGGCCGGTTCACACATACAGCAGAGCGCTAATGTAGTGCTACGTGAGCGCTCCAAGGAGCGCTCGTGGCGCTTCTAGCGCGTGACGTAGCGCTCGGTTGGCGCTTCAGTGCGCTCGGTTAGCGCTTCAGAAGCGCTCTGTTAGCTACTGAAGCGCTCTGTTAGCGCTACAGAAGCGCTTTGTTGAGTGCTCTCACGCTCCTTGTGCCGTGCTTGCTGCTGCGGAACAGCGCGTGCACGGCGATTCCTTTGTTGTTGTTTTCCTTTGGCGTTGAAGAGGAAGTAAAAGGAGCCGCTCTCAAGCAAGGGTCGGGTAGGCGATCCAGAGGCATGGACTATGAGCGATAAATTGATTGGGTACGACCTCATCGCTTTCTTTTCAATATGCGTAACCCTGGTTTCAATGACACGCAGTTAAAAATAATCGCCTTCAAAAGAGCTATGTGCCTCGGTCCCTGAGCCTAAGAACAAGCCTCGCCGGGTACCCGTCGGTATCTCGGTGGCGAAGATTTCGCACACCCAGGAGGCTCTTCTCGGGCGTTAAGCCGTTCACACACGCATATGCAATAATTGCGTATGTAAGAGCATTTGTCGCATTTCTATTTCAGCGTTCAACATGTCCACATGGTGCTGCTGATGCACTCCCAACCCCAGGAACCGGAACCGCAGTGCACGCGCTAATTCGCAGCACCGCGGTACAAGAAGCGCTACAGAAGCGCTAACACGGCGCTACTGAAGCGCTAACAGGCGCTACTGGAGCGCTAACAAGGCGCGGCACATTGATACTTTAGACCCATGTTGTGGTAAAAAAACTATGTCCAAACTCCGGTCTAAAAACATGGCATTGGTGCAAGGCTCGTCAAATTATGAGGCGCTGGAGAAATGCAGCATTCTGCGTTAAGTCCTTATTTCGAACTCTTTTTGTTCGCCTTCCGCCCATTGAAAAAGCATGCGGGAAGGGCCTTAGAACGCACCTGGTATCGCTGCGCCGCAGCGTTCTTCCACAACCATGAGGTTCGTCTGCGTTCCTCGCCGTCACCATGCCAACGAACGCCGAATGAATGGAAGCGCACTGCGCTACCGCCGCGTGAAGCCAGCAACAGCTGACGCCATTTTACGAACGCCGTCTGCTAGCCAAAGCCGAACGCGGTATGTCGAGATCAACCGCCTCCGCCGCCGCGCCCGCAAGCAAAGACGACGAAGCTGGGACACGCCGACGGCGAATGAGGCAGCAACAGCACCGCAGACGACTACAACGGTGGCATTTATTGGGATCAAGGGCTGCTTTCGCCGGTGCGCCGTAGCAAGACGACGAAGCGCAGGGCACGCCGACGGTGAATGAGGAGCAACGGCACCGCGAAGACGACTACAACGGCGGAATTTATTGGGATCAAAGGCTGCCTTTCGCCGGTGCGCCGCTGGCAAAGACGACGAAGCTGAGGCACGCCGACGGTGAATGAGCGCGCAGCAACACCGCGAAGACGACTTCACAACGGCGGCATTTATTGGGATCAAAGGCGAAATAAGCAAGAACAATTTTTGTTTGAATCATAACACGCGATATCAAGTTGGGGACCGCATACCTTTGCTGGATCTTTCCTGTGAACTTTTACGGGAAACGCGGGGTGCCGCGTACAGAACACAAGCTCCGCTTGCAAAATATGGGGGCCCTGAAAGGGCCGTTTGAACCACTACCAGAACCTATAACTGACGTAACGAAGCACCTTGACGAGCGGTTGGCTGATAGTCGTCTTTGTGCACGCAGGCGGGCGACGGGCTTCAGCGCAGTGGATCGCTCGAAGTCACCGGGGCCGTCAGAATCCTTGTCCTCCGCACTCTGGGGAAAGGTCCCTGTCTGCGTCGGGGCTGTAGATTTGGCGGCCGCGGCGACGAACGACTGGAATCTATCGGTGTTTCCGCGCGCCTTCTCCCTCCTCCAAAACATGAACTTTGCAGGTACCAGTGAAATGGTGGCTCTCGCGCCGTCCAGATGGAAGAGACTTTTGACGTAGGCCCCGAATTGCCCTCCATCAGTTAGTATGCGCACAGTGTTCAGGTCGACAACGTGCAGCTTGTGGATTAACGGTGAGGTGCGTGAAGCGAGCGTCATCTACCGCAAGCGCGATAGTAGCCCAACAATCAGTGATTATTCTTGTTCCAGGGCGGACCCACTGGCACTATTAGCCTAGCAGGGCGCTTGACGACGGTCTCCACGGAACAAGAAAGCAGCGCCTCGCTGCCACGCTCCACCCGCCGAAAACCCACTGGCCGGGCCTTAAATGCCCGCGATGGTACTTTCGCCGCCCGAACATACTCTCGTCTAGTTCTGCTACTGTCACGTCTTCGCCGCCAATCATCTCTGAATGCGTAGACGGCATTTACCACAACCTCCGACAAAGGCTCGTCCAATCAGTTATTGTCTTACTTGTGACATCAGTCTCCCGCTGAATGACGGCGCACGAGTTCTGGCACCAGAGGTAGATGATTTTCATGAGTTGGGAAGCGTCAGAGTGCGATCCCTCAGAAAAAGGCGCTCGTTGCGAGACTCGCCCGTGGCACTCGACCTTGAGCTTCCTCTTGGGCACCTCACGAGGTCATCCACACGGCATCTCCACGAAGCCGTCCGCAGATCAGCGCGGACTCCGCGGCGTCATCGCAGCCGCACATCTGGGCACGCACGAGAACCGGAGCAGGCCCATGCCTGAAGCAAATTAATTGCTTCAAGAGGCGCTCTGGCGTCATGAAGACGGCACAAGTTGATGCCATGGCACTGCGATGTTCGCCCTGGAGGAATAAAGCGCCGAGTAGAAAACTGCGCGCTTCTTTGCATCTATTATTGTTTAGTTCATCGTCCATGCTTTATACCTCCGTGACTCAATTCTAACGAACTCATTGGTTGATCGGTCGGACCACACCATCGCTGCGAGCAAAACAAACGCCAATCGTGTGACCAGAACGGGTTGCCACGGTCGGCACCGTTAGAAGAAAATACGTCCAGACAACAACGAAAATAAAGCCAATCAAAGTGAATAAAGAAAACAAAAATAAGAAGGGAGCCGTTGGAGTTTCGGCAACACGAACGCCGTCTTCTTTGATGAGAGGAGGAGCGGCCGTGCTACTCTGGCCGCACTGGCTGCTCAAAATCTCCCTTTTTTCTTTTTCTTTTTTAACTGCAGGGTGCCACGATCTTTATTTGAAGCTGATTTGTTAAATTAATAACAAACAACGCGTCGGAATGGAGGAGGTAGGAGTCTTGGCGTCAGAATTCGACGTGGTAGAAAAGAAAAGAAAATAACGAATGCACAATACATACCGTATGCCAAGACCGTTATACTCCGCACTCGGTGAGGACTCATGACGCCACCGACGACCGTTAGGCTATTTATTTTGTTTCCTTAGATTTTTTATCGTGACTACTCCACTGTGCCTCGACGTCTCCAGCGGAGATCCGGCAGTTTTTAATAATTATTATTATTGTCGTTTGAAGGGCATTCTGTCTATGCTGCTTCGTTCCTGACGCCATAAAAATATTCTTTCTGTTTAGATTATAGGCGCGAAAACTCCACACTGACTATACTTAGTTTCAGCTTGGGTCCAGACGCAGCCGATGCTACGAGCGCGAGGCGTGTGGCCCTGAACTGTGCTTGCATTGCACGAGCGCACGTGCTTGGCAGGGACTCTGGAAGCCGGAGCTCGCGCTTGTAGCATCGCCTGCGTCTGGACCCAAGCTGGAACGATACATAGAGCCTGAGTAACAACTCTGCATTACTCAGGCCCTAGTCCGTGTGGATGTTTCGCGCTAACAATCTAAAAAGAAAGAATGGCACTCTACACACATCACACGCGCACGCACTCAAAGTTGGTCCATAAGTCCAGTGTCCCCGACGTGTTTTGTTTTAAGCGCTTTCAAAACGATACACTGATACCACCCAGTCTTCTCCGCCCAGGAAGGTTTGGTGACATTAAATAGTCTACTTGCTGTCTCCTTACTCCGTCCCTGTCTTGCGGCGCATTTTCTCAAAAGTGGTTTATGGTCAAACAGTTGCAGCGTTCTTCTCGTGGTCTTCTCGTTGGGTGCTGTATTCCACGCATGCACACAAAGATGCTAATAATGGAGCTAAATAATCGTACTAATGAATTATTGGACTAATTTTATTGGACTTAATGTATCCACAAACCAATCCGATCATGAACTAAACTTTTTTTATTTTCTTATACGTGGTACTAAGTATTCTCGCCCCATATTTTTATGGCGTCAGGAACGAAGCAGCATAAAAAGAATGCCCTTCAAAAGACAGTAATTATTATTATTAAAAACTGCCGGATCTCCGCTGGAGACGTCGAGGCACAGTGGAGTAGTCGTCACGATAAAAAATCTAAGGAAACCAAATAAATACCTAACGGTCGTCGGTGGCGTCACTGAGTCCTCACCGAGTGCGAGTATAACGGTCTTAGCACCACGGTACGTATTGTGCATTCGTTATTTTCTTTTCTTTTCACCACGTCGAATTCTGACGCTAAGACTCCCTACCTCCTCCGTTTCGACGCGTTGTTTGTTATTAATTTAACAAATCAGCTTCAAATAAAGATCGTGCGCACTCTGTAAAGTTCAAAAAAAGAAAAATAAAAAATGGAAGATTTTGAGCAGCCAGTGCGGCCAGAGTAGCACGGCCGCGCCTCCTCTCATCAAAGAAGACGGCGTCCGTGTTGCCGAAACTCTCCCTTCTTATTCCTGTTTTCTTTATTCACTTTGTTACTTTATTTTGTTGCTTGGGTTCGACTGTTCTCTTCTAACGATGCCGACCGTAAGCGGCAACCGTTCTGGTCGCACGATTGGCGTTTGTTTTGTCACGCGATGAGTGTGGTCCGACCGATCAACTAATGGGTTCGCAGAATTGTGTCACGAGGTATAAAATGGCGGATGAAATAAAAATAATAAATGCAAAGAAGCGCGCAGTTTTCACTCGGCGCTTTATTCTTCCAGAGGCGGCGTCGCAGTGCCGTGGCGTTCAACTTGTGCACGTCTTCATGACGCCATGAAGGACCCTCTTGAAGCAATTAATTTGCTTCAGGGCATGGGCCTGCTCTGGTTCTCAGTGCGTGCCCAGAGTGCAGCTACGATGACGCTGCAAGCTCCGCGCTAGATCTGCGGACGGCTATTCGTGGAGATGCGCCTGTGGATGACTCGTGAGGTGCCCAAGAGGAAGCCGGTCAAGGTTCAGTGCCGGGGCGAGGTCTCGGTACGAAGCGGTTCCTTCCGAGGGATCGCACCTGACGCTTCCCAACTCATGAAAATCATCTACCTCTGGTGCCAGAACCTACCGTGCGCCGTCATTCAGCGGGAGACTGATGTCGCAAGTAAGACAATAACTGATTGGACGAGCCTTTGTCGGGAGGTTGTGGTAAATGCCGTCTTTACGCATTCAGAGATGATTGGCGGCGAAGACGTGACAGTAGAACTAGACGAGAGTATGTTCGGGCGGCGGAAGTACCATCGCGGGTATTTAAGGCCTGGCCAGTGGGTTTTCGGCGGTGTGGAGCGTGGCAGCAGGTGCTGCTTTCTGTTCCCGTGGAGACCCGTGACGCTAAAACCCTGCTAGGGCTAATAGCCAAGTGGGTCCGCCCTGGAACAAGAATAATCACTGATTGTTGGGCTGGCTATCGCAAGCTTGCAGATGACGCTCGCTTCACGCACCTCACCGTTAACCACAAGCTGCACTTTGTCGACCTGAACACTGGTGCGCACACCAATGACGGTGGAGGGCACCTGGGCCCACGTCAAAAAGTCTCTTCCATCTGGACGGCGCGGGAGCTACCATTTCACTGGTCACCTTGCAAAGTTGATGTTTTGGAGGAGAGGAAGGCGCGCGGAAACACTGATAGATTCCAGTCGTTCGTCGCCGCGGCCGCCAAAATCTACAGCCCCGACGCAGACAGGGACCTTCCCTATAGTGCGGAGGACGAGGATTCTGACGGCCCCGGTGACTTCGAGTGATCCGCTGCGCTGAGCCCGTCGTCCGCCTGCGTGCATAAAGACGACTTATGCACTCAGCCGCTCGTCAACTGCTCGTTACGTCAGTTATAGGTTCTGGTAGCGGTCTAAACGGCCACTTATCAGGGCCCCATATTTTGCAAACGGAGCTGTGTTCTGTACGCGGCACCCCGTGTCTGTAAAAGGTTCACAGGAAAGATCCAGCAAAGGTATGTGGTCCCCAACTTGGATATCGCGTGTTATGATTTAAATAAAAATTGCTCTTGCTTATTTCGCGCCTTTGATCCCAATAAATGCCGCCGTTGTAGTCGTCTCGCGGTGCTGTTGCTCGCCTATTCACCGTCGGCGTGCCTCAGCTTCGTCGTCTTTGCTAGCGGCGCACCGGCGAAAGCAGCCTTTGATCCCAATAAATGCCGCCGTTGTAGCCGTGTCGCGGTGCTGTTGCTCGCCTATTCGCCGTCGGCGTGTCTCAGCTTCGTCGTCTTTGCTTGCGGCGCGGCGGCGGAGGCGGTTGATCTGACATACCGCGTTCGGCTTGGCTAGCAGACGGCGTTCGTAAAATGGCGTCAGCTGTTGCTGGCTTCACGCGGCGGTAGCGTGCGTGCTTCCATTCATTCGGCGTTCATTGGCATGGTGACGGCGAGGAACGCAGACGAGACTTCATGTTGCGGAAGAACGCTGCGGCGCAGCGATACCAGGTGCGTTCTGAGCGCCTTCCGCATGCTTTTCAATGGGCGAAGGCGAACAAAAAGAGTTCGAAATAAGGACTTAACGCAGAATGCTGCATTTCTCCAGCGCCTCATAATTTGACGAGCCTTGCACGAAAAGCATGTTTTTTTGGCCATCCCGCGTCCTGTTTTTTATCCGTAACATGGGTCTAAAGTATTAAACTACCCAAGGCGCTACTGGAGCGCTAACAAGCGCGCTACTGAAGCGCTAATCACGCGCTATATTAGAACGAAGGCACGCGCTGAAGCGCCACATGAGCGCTCATGGAGCGCTCACGTAGCGCTAACTTAGCGCTCCGCTGTATGTGTGAACAGGCCTTTAAAAAGATGGGTGAACCAAAATTTGGAATTCAGAAAACAATGCTGGAGCTGTAGGCGGGACACTACAATCCCTACAACACTTCTCGTAAGTCGATATCTCGAATCAACGGCCGTATTTGGGGAAAGAAAAGGTCGATATTGAACGAGGCCGACGAGGCGCGTGACGTCAAGATATCTCGTTTCCTCCTCTCTTCGTTTCGCCCCTCAAGGCGGCGAGGCGGAGAAGACGCGAGGCCGTTCCTCTCCTTCTCGACTCTTCTCGGAGAAACAAGACGTAAACATATCTGTCAAATGCGCCTCCTTTTTTGAGAAATACGGTCATCGGTTCGATATATCGTTGCATGAGGGATGTTGTGATGTTTGTAGCATTCCGTGGCACGCTTTTGCCGCCGTGCTTTGTGGAATCCAGATTTCGGTTCAGCATCCCTTTAAGGGCAGCTGCCAACGCTATGAGCTCGCGCATCTTGCCTTCGCTGCGGTACAGCATAAGGCCAAACAAATATACTGCGTTCCTCCATAAAAAACAGCAACAACAACGGTTTTGTATAAAAAAGAAAACAACAAAACTCTCCAATCGTTTTCGCTTGGCCACCAGGATCGCGAATAGCAAAATTATACTTCAGTTTCATGCACTAAGTGGCCAGAACAGCGCTTTCAAAATAGCGCTGAAGCCCCTCGTTCCCGTATAGTTCAGTGTGAGGCAATCATGACGTATTAAACAGAGATGTCAACATCTCTGGGTTTTCCACAAGCCTTAACCAAGCAGTCAAAACCGCTGCACCCGTTCCCTTACAATCTGCACGCGTAAGGCAGCTGAAACCTCTGGGTACGACGTCATACCCAACGGTTGGTGCTCCGGTTTTTCTCGCTTCTATTGACATGTGCGAGATCAAATGCTTGTGATATTCGAATTTACGGGACAAAAATATGCTAGAATTTACCTCTAGCTCGTTATTTTTTTTCAGGAACCTCTTTAGCTTCTTTTTAAGTCAGACCGAGGCCAATAGCTGCTTGCAACGCAAACACAAACGCTAAGATCAAAACGTATTGTCCCGACGCGTTCTTGGCGCTTGATCGGATCAGTTGGGCGATAACAAACACGGACACGCAAAATGCCCGTGATATAGCGTTTTCTAGAAATTTGATAGGCCACGTTGACTCGAATGCGTTGGTATCGCTTTAAGATGAAACGGAGTATAACAATTTGTATGAGCCCGATGCACCTTCGGATTAAAAGTTTTCAGAACCATTTTGTGTGATCACGGAGGTAAGCGACAAAAAACACAGGAACAATAAAGTAGACATAAAGAGGCGCCCCTGCCTGTCTGCTTCAGCCACTGTTTTTCTTTGGCGCTTACCTACGTGATCGTGAACCAACTGGCCCAAATAGACCGATTTTAGCTAGCCAGTTTCGCTACGCCGGCGGCATGCATTCTGGGAACTGTAGTCTTCCTGTACGCATGACAACTAGAGGCTGCGGGTCGGCACGAGCAGAGCACGAGACGGCACGAGCTGCACCCGTTCACTGTCGCCTGCCTCCTGTGAACTACAATTATGGTGGCGTCACGCATGCGCAAAAATCTCGGTGAGAGCGGTGCATTTTTTGTGTCCTAAAGCCGGGTTCACACTGCTTATAGAGCATACAAAAGACAGTCTGCAAACACGAGTGCACCGCCATATCCGTGGTTCGAATGCCGCGTGCCAATCTTTCTCCTTGTACTCATTACCATGCGGCATTCGAAGCATGGATCTTGCGGTGACTCGAATTCGGATTTGTATTCAAACTGTCTTTTGTATGTTGTATGAGCAGTGTGATCCCCGTCTTATGTAAACTAAAGTCATTGAATCCTGGGAAAGTAGCACCATTGCCTCCCCTACATGCTAGCCGGACACAAACAGATACTAACATACAGACGACCAAAACCTCGCAAGGCGATTGGCTAATCTGGTCAGAACATTTTATTTACAACAGTGGTGTCATGACTAGAACAAAACCAAAAACCAAAAACACGTTAAGTACAGTATGTACAGGCTCTACAATCTACAAGCCAACCCCGCGCCAAAGGCGCGGGCTCGCGCCCGCTGCTCCGCAAACCGCCCGTCCGCACGATCACTCGCTCAAAGAGATACCGACCGGTACCGCGCTCGCACGTCTCGCCCCTGCGACGCCACGAAGGAGTCTACAAAGGGACACATCGCGTCCCGTTCTCCCTTTCTCCGCTTAACGCGATCTAGATATGTTCGACGTATTGAAATCGCAGTTCGATACGAGAGTTGTGCACGTGGAGGTATCGGCAGGACCAGCGCCACTTGAACTCCTGCTCTCCGAGAAGGAACAGTTGCTCCTCGAGGTGCGACACGAGCTCCCACCGTAGCCTGAAGAAAAGCGGCCAGAGCGCGCGCAACCTCCGTCCCTGTCCCACGGCGCACCCCCGGTTTCGCCACAGGACGTACTCGCTCGCGGCTAGCAGAAGGCACGCGAAGAGCCCTGAAGGACAGCGTCCGTCAGGGAGGTACAGTGCCACACCCAACCCCGGAAACTAGCACGAACTACCCGCCCAGAACGGGCGCGTCACCACACACTCCGACAAAACATGCACGTTCGTTTCTCGGTCGTCGCAGTTCGGGCGCTGATCAGTGCGAGACACGCCCCACCGAAGTAGCCGGTCTCATGTGGGAAGCACTCCCCAGCCGCGCTGCCGCTCGAAGTCTCAAAGGTGTCGGGGAAGGTTGGAGGAGGTGAGGCGGGACCCATGGGAACGAATCCGAGAGTCCGACCTGCACCGGAGTGAGCTGTGGTTCCAACAGGGTTTGGGCAAGGTGTGACACTGGTGTTGTCGTGATGTCCGATTGTGGCGCCTGCTCCGCGTGGCGGCGGTGCAATTGAAGCGCTTTCCAGTAAGCCGGGGGCGGTGTCTCAGCTCAGGCACCCGACGGGCCAGTGAGGTCGACACCCAGGTCTCGGCGGGAGTGCCCCACGAAGTAGAGAACGAGAGATCTGGCCGGGTTCTCAGCTTCGTGTAGGATCATGAGCATGGTCTTGAGCTGGAGTAGCGCGGGTATCCTATCCACGCAGGGGAAGCCCCATCCTCGCTTCTCGCGCGGGAGGGAGAGCACTTGACGGCTGACGAGCTCGGTCTTCTCCATCCAGAAAAATCTTAAAAGAGAACTTCGCACTTGTCTGATGAAGCTTCGCGGTGGTACCACCACCTGCGCTAGGTACCAGAGACGCCCGCAGAACACCGATTGGGCCAGGTACCGGCTCTCGGCCATGAGGAGAGCGTAGTCGCGGGCGCGATCCACACTTGCCGTGCTGTCGCGTGCAAGGCGGGTCCACATCTCGGGCGAGATTCTCATCGCGTAGGTACGTTACGCTTAAGATCTTCACCGCTGAAGAAACCGGGAGCGGGAAGGCTGGGTCTGGCGGCGGTTGACCCACAACGCTTTGCTGTTTTGCTCGTTGAGGCGTGCGCCCGAGAGCGAGCCGTACGTCGTGAAGACCTGTAGCGCCGCGCCAAGGTCGTCAGCGTCGCGTAGGTACAGTGTAATGTCGTCGGCGTACGCAGCCGCCTTCACCTGGCCGCTGCCGGGGAGAGGAGACCGCGCACCAGGGAGCACCGGTCGATGTTGGTGAGGAACGGCTCGAGCGATGGGACGAAGAGGAGCGGCGAGAGTGGGCAGCCCTGGGGTACGCCTCGTGTGACGGGAAAGGTGGCCACCACGCTGCCGTGCACGCACAGATAACTCTTCATGCCGACGTACTGGACCTAGAAGAGGCGGACACCCTCTGGGGTGAAACCGAAGGCGTCGAGGGTGGCGAAGAGGAAAGGGTGCTCAACCCGGTCGAACGCTTTCGCCCGGTCCAGGGAGGTGATTAAATCCACTTGCACAGCGGGAGTTCGTGTAGTGAAGCACGTCTCTCATAAATGATGACACTGTGTGGACGCTGCGGCCCACGACCGAACGCGTCTGGTGTGTTGTTGCAATGTCCGGGAGGATGTCGTGCAGCCGTTGTGCAAGCACTGAAGTGAGCAGCTTGAAACTTGCGTTGAGCAAAGTGATGGGTCGCCACGCCCCTGGGTCGCTAAGATCTCCTTCCGCCTTGGGCAACAGGATTATCGTACCCCGTAGGAAGGACACCGGCAGGCCGATCTCCGTGAAGAAGGTGCGGAGGGCTACACTGACATGCTCCCCCAGCACATCCCAAAATGTGCGGTAAAACACGTTCGGGAATCCATCCAAGCCCGGCGCAGATCCAGTCTTCATTTTCAGGAGGGCGTTGTGAACCTCCTCTGCTTTGGAGGGCTTGAACAGCTTAGCGCCAGTGGTGGGTGGACCTTTGGGGAGATCATGCAAGAAAGGGTGCGTGGCCAGGGTCGCACGGTCTATCGTTGACTCGGAAGTCGCCAAGGCCTCGAAGTGGGAGCTGAAGCTTGGGACTGAAGGTTGGCCAGGCGGAGGCGCCAATGAAGGAGCTGGAAAGGGCGGTGCTCGCCGTTCGCTCACCTGTGTGCGGTGTGTGTAGCGAAGCACTTCGGGGTGGAAGGAAGGTCCGCCCCTCCCCTGAAAAACTTTCGCTGCTGTCGTCGACGCCGGTAGTAGGCGTTGGTACCGGTCGAGGAGCTGCGACCGGTAGCCCCTCATAAGGGAGTCCCAGCGCCCCCGCGACGCACGATGCGGATTCGCAGCGAGGTGTCGCGGAGCTCTTCAACTTGCCGCTGGTTCAGGGCACGGCCCTCCGCCACACACAACACCCGCCAGGTTTTCAGAAGGTGGTCCCAGTTCGATGGATCTGGCGTCACACCAAGGAGAGACCGGCGCAAAACTTCTTTCAGGCGGTCAGCGTTGGTGCCCGGTCGAGGATCCAGACAGAGCTCCGCGAGCACTGGCCGGTTGTCTGAAACGTGACCGATGGCGGGTGGGAAGTCTACAACCCCACAAGGTTGAACGGCTGAGGCCGGGGTCTCGGTGACGTAGACCCTGTCCAGGCGGCTGCTTGACCTACCACGTTGCCAGGTGTACTCGAAAGTGGCGCCGTGGAGAAGGGTCCAGCAGCCCACCAAGTCGAAATGTCCAATCAGCCGTCTCAATTCGCGGGCATTCCACGTACTGCGGCCGTACCCTGGTCCCCGACGTCACTCCGGAGTCGACGACGCAGTTGATATCGCCGAGTACCAGGCAGGGGCGCGCGTCGAGGAGGTGAACATCCAACTTCTTGTAGAATGCCGTGGAGTGCGAGAGTTGTGCCGGGGCGTAAACGCACACGGTATGAAAACGGGCGAAGTCCAGGGATATATCGAATATTAATATGTATCATGACCAACTCACTTGGAAATGAACCCTTGGCTTTTTCGCTGGAGCGTGTCAAATGACCTTCGTTCGTTTGGCTTATAAAACCCGACGATCTGAATATTTGCTTCGCTTCACCTTAGTTCAGAGCGGAGCCAACGCTTCGGGCTGATGAAGACACTGAAGTAGCGCCAAGAATGCAATTCAGGGGCACACCTAGCACGACTGTCATAGCCATCAGATGTGAAGCGAACAAAACTCCACTTCAATGAAGTCCACTCACTGCTGCAACAAAGGGCCAAAATCCATCGTTTGAACAGCTCAGGGGCTCTCAGAATATCCAAAGGCCCTGTCACACTGAGGCAACACGACGGCAACAGCAACACAACACGTTGTCCAACAGTCGGGCAACTTGTTGCTCGCTCCCAGTGTTGTCCGACAAACCTGTCACATCGCGGCAACAGCAGCACAACATGGGCGACAACTAAAACGTTTCCTCGGTATGACAGCTGGCGGCAACAAAAACAGCAGCAACTTGTGTTGGACAACGTGTGTTGCACTGATCGCTGGCAGAGCTAATTTCGGGCCAGCAACACGACAACAAAGATAGCTTCGATGGCAGAGCTAATTCCCCATCACAAATGTCTTACTCAAATAAAAGCTTCGAAAACGTTATTCAACAATATTTAAAGATGGCGTGCAGCTAAAATAATTTGATGAATGTTTTTACTGCGCAATTACGGAAAGCGATTGTCGAAACAGTCACAGCTGTGGTCGTGAACGTTCAGACTGGTGTTGAAATTAGAACTGACGAGAGATCAGCTCACATTACTTCTAGTGAAATAAAATGACATACCTACTCACCTGATAAAGTATAATAAAAAATAATCCAGGAAAGCAAAGATTAAAAAATCGAAGCATTAAAACGATCACTCTGATCATGATTGTTGATGCTTGGAACTTGGAAACAGCCTCTACCAGACACCTGATTTGTTTTAAAAATACCCTGGACGCTAAAATGCCTTGGACAGCGTTGAAAAATATTTATTCCACCTGTTGTTCTGAAGGCCGATCATGCCGGTGTCGCAGTTTTTAAGCACTGTCAGTTCAGCTAACACCGCGCTACAAAAGACGCTTTTGGGTATTGACGGTGCTAACTCAATTTTACTGTAGAAATGAAAATTGCATGAATGTAAGAACCGGACAGAAACATTTCAAACGTTTTTTTCGGTTAGGGGTACCTGCGTTGTCAGCGAATGAAGGACAAGACGACAGAAGAACATGCGTCTCGTGGTAATTTCCGGATCTTCGAACGCACTATGCACTTTGTAAAGTCATTTCCAGCGACTCCGCGCCACACACGAGCGAAGGTAAACAATCAATATGGCGGAGTGTTCCCCGTGCTGTCTCCGCCGTCAGCGCAGTGTGACAGGGTGGTAGGACATCAAATCGCTCAACATGGTTGCCGGGCGGCAGCAGCATGTTGCCCGACAGTTATTCTAGCCGCAATGTGACAGGGTCACCGGCAACACCATTTCCTCGAGTTGCCGGATAGAGTTGTCCAACTGTTGCCTCAGTGTGACAAGGCCTTAAGAGAACCGCTTATAAGTTCAAGTTACTGCGAAGTACAGGACGTAATCAATCAGGGGCGTGCCGGTGAACGAAACTCGCAGCGGAAGGTTTATGCAGCCGTTCACACTGCGAAGTCCCATCTGGATCTCGGCAACGCCACACACTTTCGTTTCCTCAAACTGCTCAGCGGCTCGGCTCGTGGCAGTCCATCGTCCGCCCATCAGGGTCTCGCACGTCTCACCTTCACGCTGCTCTCGTTAAACCTACCAGACGGAGGGAGCGCAGTACTCCGGCGCGCACAGCTGACATATCGGGTATCGCGTCCGCTCCTCGAGTTTTGTTTGGTAAAACCATATTGTAAAACCTTCTGGACGCGCGATGGACCGCGACAAGATGATCGCGGTCCGTCGTCTGCTCCTCGCCTCGACGCCATGGCCTCACCACCTCGCCCGCCTCGACTGCCCTTCGCTCACGTAAACTCTACCAAGTACCGCCAAGGTGGTGCATGCTGGGACGCCTAGAGCCAAAAATGGCGGAGCGTCGCCGCTAGTCTAGTTTGTCGCGACGGCGTGGTGCCGGCATCTACGTACCAATGGGAGCGTGCTCGCAAACGGCGGCGCGTCACGGGCAGCCAAAGCAGACCAATAAGAGCGTGCCCGTCTTGATGTAGAATGGGATATGAGCCATCGTTTGATCGTGCCGAGCGCCCTCGGCACGATCAAACGATGGCGGTACTTGGATAAATCATGCTATCTAGTGCTTTACCCTATCAGAAGAAGCGAGCGCTACGGCCAGATCCCATACAACCAACAACTTAACTCGAATATGACAGGTTCGCGTGTACCAAATACGTTGGTACGAGTATCGCTTAACCTTTTAATGGCTGGGCATAAAAAAGTCACGTGATGCCCTCCCCGTGACTAGAACAACTCATTTGGGAACTGGCCATAGTTTGCTTTGAAAAAAATGGCTCCGGCCCGTTCTCGAGAACCGAACTAAAGGCGATCGCAACGCCACCATTTCTCCCGCAACGGCCACTCCGGGAAGTGCACGGCTGCACGTGTTGGTTCATTTCGAGTAGCTACAAGCCGGGACTGTGAGGAGGAGGGAGGCAGAGAATTCCCACTCGGGGAACGCAGCTATGCGGCACCGGCAACGGAAGAAGCCCACATGCGTTTCTGCAATGCCACACGAGTTGAGAGGGAGAGGAGACCTGTTCTCCCCCCACCACACCCGGAGCTCCACTTCCAGCAAGCCAGGCAATGGAGGCAACTTCAGACACTCGCCATCCAGACCCCACGGTTCCTCCATGAAGTTAACCCCTACTCTTCGATGGGTCCTGTACGAGATGCTGTGGTTCCCAAGACCCGTCCCTGGATGGCACGATCGGACATATGTTTTGGTCATGCCCAAAGTTTCAACCACCACAGGAACTTCCAAGGCTCCGCGATGACCGAGGAGAAGATATCGTCCCTCACTGGACGTCTCTTCTACAGTAAGATGAGCTGCGCATCCAGCTGCTCCTAATAGACAGGACAGAACAAGTAGTTCGCCACCTTCAAGACGAACTCCGCAAAAGGCACGCCCAATTGTAACGACACCTTATCTTTACTTCTTATAAATGCCATTCTTTTGTCTATTGTCAAGTCCTTTCTATTGTCGAGTCCTTGTGTTGTATAGTTAGGCGGGCAGATGAGCCTAGGCCCTGTATGCACTGAGTTCAATAAAGTTGTGCTATCTACCTACCGAGGTTCGGGTCGAGCCGCAAGGGCCGGTGGCTCCATCTCGCAGTGTCTTTTAGCAGTAGCTATGTAAATCAAGGTTCATGTTTAAACCCGTCGCTAATAGGCCGCGCTCGTTATCGTGTTTAGTTTGGTCTCGGTGAGCGCGAGCGGTCCGGGTTTCAAGGGTGAGTTTTCCAACTGGGTGTTTTATACTCCGTTTCACCTTATGTTGTACCGCAGAGAAGGCTAGAAGCGCGAGCTCATAGCGTTGGAAGCTGCCCTTAATGCACAAGGTCTTGTGCCGCCAAGATGTGACCTGAAGCAAGGAGCTCGCGTTGCCACTTGGGGGACAAATTTCTGGGGCATTTGAGGCGCAAAGAGTGCGCGCGCATAGCCGATACCACCTAGAAGATAAAGCCTGCGCATGACGTCATCGTTCGTGGGGCCCCGATGCTCCTCGAGCAGTCTAGGCGCTGCAGCTCGACGAGAGTCGCGACAAACGCGTCCGTGTTGGCGTTGCCGCCTGCGAGTATGCCGCTTGCCGTGAGACGCTGCCATACGTGCTGGCGGCCATGCTGATGCAAGCTAGACGGCCCTGCGTGAATTCTATACTCGATGACCGGTCAAGAGTTCAGGGTAAGCTCCTCCCATCTCTTTCCTCTTTAGCAGAACGAACACTGGAGAGGGGTCGCCTCCTCGCCAGCGTTCGCTCTTCCAAAGCGGAAAGAGATGAGATGGTTGCTTCCACTGAACTTGGCGCTCAGATCGCGCGAGTGCGTCGCAAATTCATCGCTTGCACGTGACATCGCACCGTGCTGCATGATGCCGACTCCTCGGTGGTTATATCCAAGAAAAAAAAACAAGAAAAAAAACACACACACACCGATATTAGGGTGCGAAATGTACGCTGCGGAAGGTGCGCGCTCAGCAGCAAGGACACCACAATGGCTGCTGATGTGACGTCATTGCAGGCCATGTATATATAAATATATATATATACACATGGACATTAATCTATCTTTAGTGAAGTTTCAGGGACGGTGCTAAAACACGTTCATTATTTCCGGCGTCTAGTATACGATATATAAACTAAAATGGTGTTTTGAAACTTTTCAGGATGGGCATAAATTTTGAACTTGGTATTGCTCGCGAAATGCGTAAGAAAACAAACTGAATCGGAGCAATGCAGCTTGGAGAAGCTGGACGCTTCACTTGCGTAAGTCGCTTTTTAGTCATTACATTGCCTAAGTGTTGACAGGGGTACAAAAATTAAATGGGGGTCATTGAAATGAGACTCAATATGACTCAACACATTTTCAGAATACCCGGAATGTACACTTTCCGGCCTCTTGCTACTATTTCCAAATAAAAAAAAAGTTAACATATAAACAATTTTTCGCGCATTTCGAGCATGATCCCTACAAAACATGAAACGAGGCATCAACATTTACCGAAATAAAATGCACCACAAATATTCGAGTGCCTCTACGCTACCGCATAACGTGTGTCGCAGCGACAGCAACTCGGACCTTGCGTAAATCGCTATCACTGTGGCGCCGTTGTCGTTTCTGTACTACTTTCTGGACAGCAATTCTGGAGATTTCTACGACGACTCTTGATTCCGCTTTCTATTCCGCTTGGGTGCCTCATCCGTAGCTTGTCTACAATACGACAAGCCTCCCCAGCACGCCGTAACTGAAATTCGCGTTCTATGGATGCACTACAGACTTGCCGATGTCTAGCCATACAGTGTGCAAGTTTGTCTGCTCGAATGGTGGTGCTCATGCTCCGGCACAACGGGGTGTTGACAGCAGCTACTGTTGCCAACGTTACTAGATAGAAGTCAGTTGACAAGCTTCTTGTAGCGCATCACGGCTTTTCGTGGGCGCGTCCGCTTTATGGCGCTCGTTACGCTATCAGCCCACCTTGTGGACAGAAGCGGCAGAAGCGGTGGAACGTTGGATGCACATTGCCTGAGGAGGAAAGTGATTTTGTGTTTTCTTCTTAGAGTAAGCATAACGTTTGCGTAAACGTTTGCGCAGAAAGAGCATCATTCTAAAACGGTCCTTCTTCATTTCGAATGGAGGCGTTGCCGCTGGTGGCTCTAGGGATGCTGTCCACCCGCAACGTTCTTAGATATATCAGTTGACAAGCCCCATAAATGAGCGTCGTTCGAAAACGATTTTTCTCGCTGATCTTTATAACAATTGACACCGTACGTTTGACGTCCCTGCTCCAAACAAACCATTGCTAGGGGCGTTGCTATGGACGAATACACGGGATCGGATCTCCGAAGGAACGATCGTTCAAAAATTGAGCAGTGGGATTTAAACGCCTAAAATTAATAGTTGTTAATGTATAAAGCCTAGATCTCATACTTACCACGACAGAGGCTTGCCGAGGATCGGCCGTTTCTGTAATATTTACGACGGTAACTTCCGGTCCTCGAGACGTCTAGATATGCCTGCAGAAGACGACGAATGCATCCGGAATGACTGAATTATGTGTCATTTTGATCTTGTATTTATTGGGTGCATGGCAGGTAAAAAAAAACCCATCAGGTTTATAAAAAAAACTAATTGTATTTGCGTGCGACACGAGATGCAGTCTAACGAAATGCATTACAAGTATGGAGATCAGCTAAAAATACGACAAGATAAGTATATGAGTTACATGATATCAAAGCAGCGTCAGGCTCTCTTTTCGATTTTATAGTTAACCTGGAACATAATGAAGAAGCAATCATTTTGACTTTAACGTGATCGGTTTGAGACCCCGAATTTCGCTTGCATGCTCGCAATGTTTCGTCATGTAACGATTTCACGCTGAGAAAAGAATCCTGCTGATTCTTCTGTTTTGGGTGAAAACAACAGGAGTGAATATCTGTTACGGACATTTCGTTTGTCCGCACAAATGTGCACTGAAGCAACTCTTCTGTGCCGTCATAACTTGTTAAAACGTGTACGGGCCTCCACTTCGCCGTTGATATATGGGTCGCTGATATACCGGGGCTGGATTTAAAAAGCGCCGTGAAAATCGGCGCTTATACGTGGCAATTTAAACTCTTCGTCAAAGGTGTATTTCACAGGTGAGTTTTAAACTGTAAAATAACAAAGAGTAGCTCCCTCTATGTAGAAAACAGGGCCAAAAACTTGCCAGGGTCATTGGCGGAACGGCGACGCAAACGACCGAGTCGAGTGGCGGGGCTCGCTTGGCGCACGTATTGATAGATGGCGTCGAAGGCAGCGTCGGAAGGTGTAGCCGACCAGCGAAAGAAATCACACGACGCGCAAACGAAATCCGTTCGCAGCAAGACGGCCGTCGTTATGCAACCAAAGGTACATTACAAAAAAGATCATTTTCATTTTGATCGACCGCGGTTGTCACGAACAGCCCGTATAAGGAGGTAGCGCCGTCTAGCAATACATGCGCCAAACGCGTCCCGGCTCTCGGTCGTCTGCGTCGCCGCTCGCCGTTGACCCTGGCAAGTGTTAAGGCCCTATTGTTTTACAAAGAGGAGCTGCGCTTTGTAATTTGACAAGGTAAATCGGCGCCTATGAAATACACCTTTGACGAAAAGTTTAGATTGCTACATGCATGCGCCGATTTTTACGGCCCATTTTAGATCCAGCCTCGGTATTTGAAACACCCTATACTTCACATTGCCGTCGAGACTTTGCTTCGCAGTGTTTTCACCCGTCTCAGATATTGCGGAAGCCTCTACGGACAAGCGTTCGCGAGGTCGCGCACCTCGAGCGTCCGGTAAAGGTTTAGCCGCCCGTCCCCAACTTAATTCTACGCAGTCACGTACTCCATCAGAAGGACCACTAGACTCGCGAAGCCGTCGTGTCGTTTGCTATAATCCATTCACCCTTAAGCTGAGACTACAAGCCCGGCCATCAGAGCGAGCTCGCTGGCTTCCGCAGTGCTTTGGTTGCGCGTGCCTGCTCGTTCACACTTGTCTTAGCAAGGGCAGAAAGCTCGCGCTGAAGGCGGAGCGTCTAGTCTTAAGACTGAACGGAGTACATCAAAACAGAACGGGTTGCAAACCTTTATTGCGGGATTTTATAGTCGATATATGGCACAAGGCGATTAGGGTTATAAAGATCAATATGACTGCCGTTCTGTAACTCTCAGAATCAACCATCCTGTCATATGTCAGACAAACAAAATCATTAAATTGCCGACATAAAAAAGTCCCTAAACTACCATAAAAAGGCATTAAAGAAGAAAATTCTTTTTGGCATTTCTTTTAGGTTTGAAAGCAATGTGTTGCATGTGACTTCCACATTTGAGTGTTTCAGAGCAATTAAGTACTTCAATGCAATGAATCTGCACCTGAACTGGGGATGGTACTCGTAGCTAAAGATGAAGTAGAGGCAGAATGCAACCAGGATTGCCTCAGCAGGCGACGCGGCTTCGAGGTCTCCATCCATTGCCACAGAGCTGGGCACCTTAGGATTAATTAGGCTTGAGCTGACAGTCACCGGGTAGATTGCACTGCCTGCCTGGAACCAGAAAAATGTGGAAATCATGTGATATGAAATTGAAACCTATCATCCCCAATTTAAAGAAACTGTGAAAAAAATAATAGATTTTTCGAAGACGCATTTGGAGCATTTGTTGGGCCACTAATTCCGGCATTGAAAAGCATCAACCATACTTATCAGACGTGACCAGTTTAACTGTTGACTAACCACCATTGACTAAAATTATCACATGGCGGGTGATAATCGTAGATTAGTAAGCACTTTGTATTCACCGGTCATGTTTAAATTTGTCCCCCGATTTACTTAGGTGACTAACAAATCTTAGTCAAAGGGGTACAACTACTGTAGCAGGTTAGTATTGACAAGTGCTGATTGTTGGGCGAGTTGGTATTGTACAATGAAAAAATTATTGCGCTTTAAGACAAAGACGGAGGAAGAACATACACCACAGAGCGCTGCACCAGATTAGCTACTCAGCGCCACAGCCAACTCCCATGACCGCGAACCCTAACTGCCGAACTTCGGCAAATATGCAAATATGTTTAGCGAAGTGCTTTGGCAGAATAAAATTGAATGTATGTTTTATTTAGACATGAGAAGAACAGCATACAAGGACGAAAACACAAAAAAAGAACACACCGAAAAAGACACACTCAAGCGCCTTGTGTGTCTTACCCTAATTTATTTACTCGAAGTATACCCTCAATTTTCTCTGGAAAATGAACGAACACCACACACACAAAAAAATATAAAAATCAAGAGCCTCATTAACAGTGTTTACCTGCAGTAAACACTGTTAAGAACTGTCAGCGAGATGCGTCCAAGGTAGCAGGCATCCAGTACCCTTGACGAAACCAGCCTACAACGCTGCCACAGGACGAAAAAAATATATTCAATCAACTTCAAATAATGCAAACTTGAGCCATATCTAACTCGCCTACTGAATGATCAGACTTTTAGAAATGCCTGATCACACGCAAAGAAAATGCCAAGACAACAATATAACTGCTAGTCGCTCTGCCGGCAATAACTTAATGACCTTATTCTGTAATATACTACTATAAATGTTTGCGAAGCGCACGAATACTTTCTAACTGCCTAATGTCGAACATCGGCAAATATGTAAATATTTTTGCCGAAGTCATTTGCCAGATTAAAATTGAATGTATGTTTTATTTAGACATGAGAAGAACAGCACACAAGGACGAAAACACACAAAAAAAAGAACACACCAAAAAAGACACACTCAAGCGTCGTGTGTGTCTTACTCTTATTTATTTACTCGAAATATACCATCAATTTTCTCTCAGAAATGAACAAACAGCACACACACACAAAGTAAACATAAAAATCAAGAGCCCCATTTCAAGTGCACAAATGGGAACAAGAAAATCAAAACAATATATCGGACTACGCTTACCTGCAGTAACAGTGTTAAGAACTGGCACAAGATGAGTCCAAGGTAGCAGGTATCCAGTACCCCTGTCGAAATCACCCTACAACGTTGCCGCAGGACGAAAGAAATATATTCAATCAACTTCAAATAATGCAAAATTGAGCCTTATCTAACCCGCCTACCGAACGATCAGACACACGCAAAGAAAATGCAAAGACAACAATGATAATTGCTGGTATCTCTGCCGGTAAGAATTTAATGACCTTAATCCGTAACATTGCCGCCCGCAGGGCTGAGAAAGAAACGCTCGGTCACGAACTTCCAGAAGATTCGCGTTCATTCTCGCACCAGACGTAGCTTTTCCACTGCTTTCTTGTTCTCGAAAGTGCCAGTTCACCCTCGCCCCGAGCGCGCGACGCTCGAACATTCTTTGCAGAACTTTCGAGATAGTGACGCACGGTAGATAAGCAGCTACCCGCGACCTTGTCGAGTCAGTCTCGCTCGCGATCTGTTTCGCCGCCGAATCACCGCCTGCTTTTCTGCTGCCTCAACGCTCTTTCGTTATTTATTTTTCGTTGGCACAAGTTCGCCCATTACACCTTTGTTTTCAGTTCACTCATTATTTTCTCGTCGCCTTAAGGTGCAACCCCACACTTGGTTAGTGTGATTCTGAACCAACAGATGGCGGTGGGATTGCCTTCCAGGCCTGTACATCAATGCGAAAAATCGTGTGTGGTGGCGCTTCGATACAGTGGGGTATTTTTCTATATCCTGAATTCGACATCCCTGGTCCCTTGCTTGTTTTTCTCTGCACGAGCTTCTTTGGAACGCGCACGGCTGCGCCAGTTCTCGTGCAAGGGGGCCAGCTGCCTACGCTCCGAGCTCACATCTCCAGCAAATGTGGGCAGAACAAAAGGCGAAAATCGTCCTGAGCCAAACGGCGAGGCACATGGACAACAAAACCACCGACGCGTTGAAAAATATAATATTGCCTGTGCGCCGTTAACGGAGATTTCAGAGGCGAATTACACATATTTCAATGTGATCAGATTCATATTGTCACGAATGAAGGTGACGAGAGGACGAACAGTGAACTGAAAAATAAAGGTTTAATCGGCGAACTTGTGCCAAACAGAATAAGTAAAGAGAAAGAGCGTCGAAGCAGCAGAAAAGCAACCGGCGATTCGGCAGCGTAAAGGCTGAACTCCATGGAACGAATTATGTGACGAATAACTGGCGAACGCCGCCCGACAGCACGCTCGCTTTGCGCGCGACGTAGCAGCCACTGTGTTGATTCCACGCGCAGAGCAAAAGCCGCCGGGCAAAATTCGTCGGTTATTCGCAGCATATTCGTCCCATGGAGTTCAGCCTTAACAGAGAGCGAGAGCGAGAGTGACTCGACAAGGTCGCGGGCAGCTGCTTATCTACAGTGCGTCACTATCTCGTAAGTTCGTCAAAAAGGTTCGAGCGTCGCGCGCTCGGGGCGAGGATGAACTGGCACTTTCGAGAACAAGAAAGCAGGGCAAAAGTTACGTCTGGTGCAAGAATGAACGCGAATCTTCTACAAGTCCGTGACCAAGCGTTGGTTTCTCGGCTCTGCGGGTGGCAATATGACGGGCCGGCCCTTTTGTCGCGCATGTGTTTGGCTCTTTGTGGATGGAAAACGTAATGACGTGATAGACTTGGGCTTCCGAAATTCTAACTTGAGGAATTAACTACCTGAAAAATCAAAACAAATGAACAATTTTTCTGGCGGTCTGGTGTCTCATTTAGGTAGCTGGCTGTTTATTATGTCCAAAACCACGACACTGGAAAACACAAAAAATGACACTCTGGTTTTGATGTTGAGTTTGGTAAACCCAAAGTAGAACTGGTGCGGGAGTCATAATAAAATAAAATGCCGAGGTTAACAATTAACTTACAGCAATAAATGATAAGAATTAGTTTTAATACGAATCCAGTGATAAATGCAATGAATGGCCAGGCAAAGATTCTGGGTCTGTGGATAGCTTTTGCACATAGTTTAAACAATGTACAAAGTGTCACAAAAAAAATTAGTTTTTTATTTTTTATTGCAAGAATAAATTAGGTGTCGCCGAACGCTCATTTTTCGCCCAAAGGTAGCGCTAGAGGTCACAAACAGATGTCAAAGTTTCAGCCCAATCCGATACCTTATTCAAAATTTATAAGTGATTTTCTGAAAAGTTCAATGGGAAAATGGCGGCCGACGGGGTTTTCGAATACATGAAACCCACCAGAAACCGGAAACGGGCAAAGATGGGCTCCATTTTCCCATTGAAATTTTCAGGAAACCACTTATAACTTTTGAATAAGGTGTCCGTTCGGGATGAAACTTTGGCATATGGTTGTGACCTAGCGCTACCTTTGGGCGGAGAGTGAGCGTTAGGGGATGCGTAGTTTATTTTTGCGGTAAAAAAAAGAATCCTGTAAATTTTTTTTCTGACATCCTGTACCAGTTTTAATTTGGTGATTTATGCGCGCAAGTAGTGGTGTGCATAAATAAAAAAAGATGCAAACGGATAGAGTTTGACGTTGTATAAAATATAGTGTAAGCACGCACATGGTACGCTGATGAAGAATGAAACATTTTACACTAGCGTTGAGCGTATCGAAAGTTAAGGGTGCATCAAAAGCTAAGCTTGTACACATATATACTGCTCAGGCCGTTATTTTTTAATGCTCATGGTACTCTATTGCCCTCAGATTTGGTGTAAGCTGTCTCCTGTTTGCTTACAACAAAAAGAAGGAAACATTCTAACTCTGGGTTGATAGAAAAACCCCTGGAAAAACTTCACCTCTCAATCATCTCGGCGCCGACTATGAGTATTCACTGCCGGCCAACGGTTGCGTACTTAGAACGAGATTTTCCCACGTGATTTCATAATCGCAATTGTTCTTGACAAATAACAATGTTTACTGAGGCAAGCGGTCACATGTGAAACTTAGAATATTTTGTATTCATTGTGGCACACGTGGCAAGTTGCATAGTATTTTTTTACAATCCGCGAAATAGAATTATCCTGGGTTACCTTGGTCTCTAATGCATGCAACACACAAAAGAGCACGAAATGAATCACAGTGGAAAACGAAAACAATAATGATAAACAAGCGTGTAATCACGCGAAAACTGAGGGCATTGCACATATACAGAAGGTAAGCTTTGTTTCACTATACTTTGTCTCATCCTACGATAGACTAAAGGCCAAAGCCACGGGCCGCCAGGTCCAAAAAGCGCTGCATCATTTCTATAGCTTCGACACTGCAAAGAGTCGGTATGTCATGGCTTTCTTTGCGATGTAAAATTGATGAGTCACTCAGTGCTGTTCAATTTGAACCACTGTCTACCCATACACATTAGTGATCTATAGACAGAGGCACCGACACGTGCATCGAAGCGAAATACTACGCAATTTCTAAGTGGCTTGTGATTGGATCTGGTGACCCGTAGCTTTTACCTTTAGTCCATCATGGGGTGACACGAAGTATAAGTACATTACCAGTAATGTATTTGGTTTTATCATGCGAGCGAAGCGGAACATACAAGTGCGAGCATACTGCCCTGAACTACACTTCCAGTGAACAAGCGCACCATCCAAAGCATCGAGCTCGCTTTTATAGCTTTTGGTGCGCTCAAAACTTTGAAGACACAATTATAATCAATCCTAGTATTTCAATTATTTTTATTATGTGCGATTTTGTCTTTTGCGTTCACGTGCCATTTTCTTAGTTATGTAATATTTTTCCAGAAGTCCGACATCTATAGTCTGTTTCATCACACGTGAGAGCCGCGTAATCAAAGATGTAGACAAAAAAAAAAGAACGCGAACACGCGAACACACATTAAAAATGCAAAGTAACGGCGCATTCAAAATTAGTCGTTAGTTTTTTAGGGAGCAGCAGTTTCGTCGGGCGAGATTGTTACTCGTTGACGGTTACAAAAAGTGCAGTACGACTGTTAGCTCGGGATCTTTAACGTGCATTACGCACTATATGTGGTACACGATCGCACGACGGTAGGATGCAGATGGGCGACTGAACCCAGGGTCCCTGCTAAAGCCCCTTGATAAAGGCGTTTTTTACAAGTACCGCCAACCATTGTTGTGGAAACGCGCAAGACACGTGCCACGAGCGGGTGCTCCGCCGCCATTCGCTTTCAAGGACCAGTCATTTTAGTGCTGAGCCGCCATTTATCTCCAAGGGCCGCTCGAGAGACGGGCCTCGTGCACTTGCACATTTGAGGTTACTTGAAAGACCAACGCAAACACATCGAGGGGATTTAGTCCCTACAGGTTCTGCAGCGTGAGCTCCGTGCTTTGAACGGAGCTTGCGCTCGAGCATTTCTCCACGTGCTCTGATCTGCGGTGCCAGCACACACTCGGCCAACGATCCCCCACCGCACTTGGTTTAGCCTGTGAGCTAAATGAGCTACGCTTAGAGTATCGGCACTTTTCCCCCAGATATTGTTGTGGGCGCCGCCATCTTGGTGGTTAGTAACAAATCAAATGCAACTGCCGATCGTCGTGATTCAAAAGTGCGGTGTCAGGAAGCTCACGTAATATTGCTTTGCTTTGTCGCGAACTGTTTAATCATTTGTGGAGGACCGAAAAGCGTTTCCTGTGATTTCAGATAAAGCTTCAGATACCTGACAACCATCTTTTTAAACACCAAGATGTGTATGAAGCGTAGCTTATTTAGTGCCTCTAGTTTAGCCCGACCGCATAGGCACAGAAAGAGAACGAACAGCTTAACCTCGCGCTCTTGGCGCTGCTTCAGAGGCTTCATCAGCCCGTAGCGTTGGCTGCGCTCCGAACTAAGGTAAAGCAAAGCAAATATTTAGATCTTAGGGTTTCACAAGTCAAACAAACAAAAATCACTTAACACGCCCCAATAAAAAATAAAAAAAGAATTGTGGGTTTATTTTGACTAAGTGGAGATCATTTGACGTGCAACCGAAATATTGGCCTCCGTCGGATTGCGGGCACCTCGGCCGATATTTAAACCCGACAAATATGGACTCATAGGCCAGCGCGTTGGCTCAAAGACACTGAGACGATTTAATGCTTTGTGCTTTGTTTTAATATGTGTTGCCACTTAAGAGCCACCGAGGTGGTTTTTGAAACAAAATATAGTAAAACCATTCTGACAAACATAGTTTGATTGCGAAAATGATTTTTGCAAGTGATAAAACATTAAAATGTTTTCGCATACGTGGCGGAATCTGAAATGGCAGAATGCATTTCATGGTGCCCATTTCATTTGGATCGCGTCGGGGATGTATACCGACGCACAGTAGAACGCGCGCAAAGGTAGCTGTTGTGCACCCGCAGCCTCGCGCTTGTTCTGACATCTCTGGCTCGCTCACTGCGGGCATCCAGGCATCTGACACCCTGACATCTGGCGCTTTTTCTGTCTTTCACGTGGCGTTCCAAGCGGCACACGACGGAAAATGCACATCAAGCTGTTCTTGAACACGTGTCGCCATCTGTATTTTATATTAAGAAACTACAACTCGCCGTAACTGAATGGGAAAAGTTTGAGGTCTTATAACATTCTTAACGTGTAATATATCAATATGGAAGTTCTGTAAAATGTAATATCGAAGGATGCTTCATAATTTAATGTCTCGTTCTTTTGATTAGCTGACGTGATTCAGTTTTTATAGCGGCATAATATAGTACCATTTTAAACTTTATTTTTTATTTTAAAATATACATTATTTGTACAGTTTGTTGCTTACTTTTTTAATTTATTACATCCAACCGAACGCCAACGTAAAATATCGTGGACCATGGGACGTTACAACTCGAGAAATGATTTTTTCAATATTAGAGACTGTGGTCTATTAAAAGCTGAATAATTAACTAACAACTAAAAATAACCTTAATATCGAGACATTAAAGTATTGTTGAAAGGCAGCTCTTTATTTTGACATTTACTTTATAATTGTAAGATACATAAAAAGAAAGTTATAAGCCGTAAAAAAAACACCAAAACGTCATGCACGGTGGGGTTGCACCTTAAGGCAACGTTACTAGAACTCTCAGTTGGGAAACTCGCCGTTGAAACGTGGGCCGCTGGCGTCCACCGAGACCGAGCTAAATGCGACTACAGCGCCACTCTGTATCATTTGTCTGAACTGTGGTCGCCTTGAGCTTTTAGAAAGCATATTTTTGCGTAAAAACTAACGGAAAAAACTCTTTTTGTAGTAACTTTTATTGGAGTTTAGCACAAAATGGGGGGCGCGTGTTGTTTTCTAATATCTTTAGTTCGCAAGGTTTTGCAGTATAATTAATATTGTTTTTATACAACCCTGCCTCACCGGGGATTTCAGGTAGCGCGTCCTGAGTTAGGCGCATATTAACTACGGTAGTAAACCGCGGCGCGTCCGCTTGGGAGTCGGGGGTGGTACCTCGAAGCCCCTTCCACAGTATCTGTTCTGGCCCCAAAATGGCCGATTACAACGAAAATGGAAGTCACGTGCATTTCCTGGACTAGCCGCTGCGGGAGAAGTGGCGGCGTTGGGATCGCCATTAGCTCGGTTCTCGTGGACGGATCGGTGCCACTTTTTCAGAGCAGTCTCTATGGCAGTTTCCCAACTGAGTGGTTCTAGTAACGTGACAATATACTACTATTAATATTTGTAAAGCGCACGAATAATTAGCTCGGACATTTATATTCGGTATTTCAAGGTAACGTGACGTTTTACAAAAATGTTTATTGAACCTCGTTAAATTAAAAAAACGAAACAAAAAACATTGATAATAAAAATCAGTGCTTAACGCTGAATTTTACAAATATCAACGACGTTGAGAATTAATCACGACGGTTGGCCGGTGCCGCCAATGAATGCCTGCATCGACTCCTGCTCTGCTAAAAACAAAACAAAACAACAACAACACTCTTATGAGAGTTTCAAATATTTTATCAGATCCTCAATTTAACGTCGGACGCGACACACCAAAGGCCCCAAAAGAGAAAACCTCCTACCTCCTCCCGCTCTAAAAGCGCATTTACACCGGTGATGTAAGCAGTCGTGCGATGCGACTAGATCGAATCGCAAAAGAATTAGATGGTCACACTCGCGTGCGCGATGAGCGAGTCCAACGCCTTCGTTGGCGAGTCTTTTCTGGAAAACTCTCGCTCCGAACGCCGTTGATTGGCTCAGCCGCTCCGCGACTAAATCGCATCGTAAAAAGTCGGGTGAGCAAGCGACTGCTAAAATTGCGTCGCTTTTTGCCCGCGATGGTCGCTTTTCGATGAAAGTGACCGCACGACTAGATCGCACCGCCGGTGTGAACGCGCCTTAAACGTAGGCGACCCCCGATTCACAAGGCGTCTTGTCGCCCGGCCGCCCGGCCCCAGGCTCGCCGGGCCGCCACCCTCCCCCTTCCTCCACCCGCACACACATACACCGGGAAAAGCTCCTGGCTACGCGACTGGTTAGCGTATGTCAATCTTCTAAATATGCGCTAGTGCAAGCGACAGTCATTCTAGTTCTTACCTCTCATGAACTTTGATGGTCTAAACCATGTCTGCGTTGACGCCACACAATAATTTCATCGAACGCTCGACGCATTCAAACGTCAAAACATGCCCGCCACCCCTTTGTCTAAGGAAGACGGGGGTCGCCTTCCCTTGGTCGTCATAAATAACCGAAGCCAAGTGTCGCCCGGGCAGAACATTTTCTTACCTGCATAAGTGCACACGACTTGGATCTTCGACTGAAGTCAATGCAGCGCCCTCGGTGACTTCGTAAGAAGAGACTGAGCCGAGCAGAACAATAAGGAACGTTCCTAGGCTGGTACGCCTCCGTCGAACGTTCTAGAAGAAAGACCGTTATGACCGGAAGGGAGCGTCGGCGCGGAACGCGCTCAGCACCGGGCAGGTGCTCGCCCACGCATGCGCGAAGAATGACGTGTCATACGAGGAGACCAATTAGCGAACTCGTTTGCGCCTTCCCACAGCCAATTGCAGCGCCCAAACGGGGGTGCACCATCTGGGAGGTAATATTTACCTGGTTGCTGCTCCCTCGGCGAACTTCACCTTGTAGCAACGCATTCTTAATAGAGGGCGCTAGTGTCTGCAGCGCCTGATGAGGTAACAAGCGGAGCGCTTCCCCCTGGCCGGGAGGAGGGTGGTAAAGGCGGTCTGTTACCTCCTTTTGGTACCCTTTTTCTAAGAGTGTACCAAGTCAGCTTCAATGCGCAGCGATTTACGCTAACGTTTATGTTGACACTCATTTTTTCTTTGTTTCAAAGCCGCATGCCCCAAGAATGCTTTCGACCAAGAGGACAGGAGGTTTCCCAAGTCACTAGCTTGCCTGGCGACGTCGTCGATGTGTTGAAACTGTGTAAAACAATGATTCCTAAGATCACGAAAATCGATTACTGTGTCGTAAGTCTGTCTTACCTTTGCTGATCACTTTTAGTTCCATACATGGTTGTCATCAGGGGCTCGTTCACACATTTGCGTACGAATGTGATTGACTGTTTGCTCGCTCTAAACCGCTTTGAAAATCTGCGTTCACCCAGTGGCGCCATCCAGCGGGGAGCCGCGGAACGCATCAGTGTGCCTATAACCAGACCATGGTGTAAGATGATGGCGTTTAGGCAGCGGCAGCAAGGTCACACGATGTGTTTTCCCGCCAAATCTAGCAGGGAAACTAAATTAGTGCATAGGCCACGTGCCGTCAATTTTTCCGCTAAATGTAGCGGGGAAACTCAATTGGTGCATAGGTCACGTGACGTAAATTTTTCCGCTATATTTAGCGGGTAACCTGAATGTCTAAACATGATTCGTTTAGCCACGTAGACGTCAGGCCACGGGACAACTATTTCCTCCAAATTTAGTGGGAAAACTGTTCGTTTACGCTCAGGCCGTCGCGGAAACGGGAGATGGGCGACTAAGAACTGCCGCTGTAATATATATAGGTGAGGACACCCAGCGCGGCGAACGCTGCGACGCGAACGACCAGATAAAGTCCTCTTCGCGCGCGCGTTCGAGTAGCCTCAGCCGACAGCGCCCCCACCGTGCAGTCACGGCACTCATTACCGCTCTTCACGCCATTTAACATCATGTTTTTATTGTTAGAGGATTAATTTAGTGCTCATCTTTATTGTCTCATTTATAATTCACTTTTGCTCCCTCCCCTCCCTATGCAAAGCCCCCGTGTGCATTTAGGAGGCCCTCTACCTCGTTGCGCTGACTCTAACTCTGTCAAATGGCCACGACTACTGATTTCTATGACAATTGTTGGATCTCACCCCCCTCCCCCTCCGTGAGTGCGGCCACCGGACGGTCATCTTGCATGTCGAAAAATCGCCTTTTTGGAACGTTGAAGAGGCTGGCGGCAGCGAGCTGAAGTCAAGGTTCACTCGTTCGTTCTCATTCGCCGAATAGGTTTTTTTTTAAACCTCGTGTAAACAATGAGACTTGCCTTTGAGAACCCGTAAAAACTTTTTACGAAAGCGCAGCACCGCAGAAAAAAAAGCCACAGCTCGTCAAAAGCAAGTTTCGCCGGTCTCGCGGTGTGATCAAAGCTTCCTTAGCACGACGAAGCGCTGCGCCTCTTTGCCTTCGCACGCTTAGATACCGATCAAAGATCGATGCCGCGGCAGTTTTCAAGGTGTGTCGCGCGTAGATGTCTTTGCATCATATATCGGCCACGAATCAAGTTTTGGATCGTCCAGCTGTTCTGGCGAGTTGCTTCCAATAAAAGATATGAAAATTAGTGGTTGCCACTGAGCACAATTAACCATGGCTTTGTTCTAAATCTACTCGATTGGATCACATGGCAGCACAAATAGAGAAACGCTGTAGAGCAAGGTACGTTTTCGAACACAAAAGTATAAAACGGCGAGTTCGAACATTTCTTGAAACGCGACCAATATGATCGTGTGCATTCTGGCGCCCTCCTTGCCGCCGTACTTCAATCCCCCTCTTCCGTCGCCACCGGTTCAAGCTCGTTTCTGGACCGCGAGTTCCGCAAGTTACAAATACAGTCCTCATAAAAAACTAAAACGCTGTTCCCGAGGCACATAAGTCTTCATGCACATAGCACTCGCGAAACACATATTGCGTTTTAAACACATATAAACACATCGCGAAACACATAAACACGTCGATTCTTGATAAGCATCCGAGTGTGGGAAGGCACGGAGACGCAGCACTTCGGCGTGCCAAGGAATCTTTGATCACGTGCGAGACCGGCGAAACTTGCTTTCGACGGATCGTGCTTTTTTCATGCGGCACTGCGCTTTCGTAAGATTTTTGTGTTCTCAAAGGCAAGTGTCACTGTTTACACACGGTTTAAAAAAAACTTCTTCGGCGAATGACGACGAACGAATAGAAACCGTGTCTTCAGCTCGCTGCCGTCAGCCTCTGCAACGCTCCAAAAAGGCGATTTTTCGACATGCAAGATGGCTGTCCGGAGGCTGCACTTGTGGCTGCAGCGACCAAGCGGGATGCGCGATCCACCAAATTGTCATAGAGATCAGTGGCCACGACATTTCAAGATTTCTCCTCGAGGTCATTCTTGAAAAAATCAAATACTTTTATCTTTTGGTTAATATCGGTTACCGGTAAATAATTTACTGTCACGGTTACGGTTACGGTTATCATAAATTTCAAATAACGGTTTCGTTCCGGTTACAGTTAGTGAACATATTTTTTCTAAACGGTTTTCGGTTTCGGTTACGGTTACGATTTGAGTCCCTGATTAAAAGCTCTCTTCACGTGTTCCGTCGTCATTGCCCTAAACCGGGCCGTGTAATGTGACTTCGTGTGTTTCCCTTTGGATATCAAGGAAGAGGAGATCACTGGGTTGGATCGCTTTGAATCTGTGTACAACTGCGAGCTCAGATGCTGTATCGGCAAGGGCACTCTGCGTCAAATATCGTATATATCTGATTCAATACAAGGTCTTCGATGCGGAAAAGAAAATAAGGTGAGCGTCCCCTTTCAGAACTCTTCCCTCTTTTTTCTAGACAGAACCGTTTTCTGGCAGACAAGATTAAAAGAGAGGAGAGACACTAAACCACTTACTGCGATAGGCTATTTATGGTCATTATTTATTCTACGGGCTTTAAGAATAAAAAAAAACATTAAATTCAAGCCTGGCCGATTTCTTTACTAAAATTGGTATGAAGGATCGAGACACCAGAGGTCGCCATTGGACGAGGACTGAGGGAGGGCAGAGCCCTTTCCTTCCTGGAGCGACGGCGCCTTTTGGTCTCGGCGATAGTTCCCAAGGCAATCAATCTTTGTTACCGATTTTAATAGAAAAATCGGCCACTCATGAATGTAATGTTTGCTTTTTTAGGATGCTCAGGGACCATATACATGGTGTTTCACGAAAAGGTGGACAGATTTGACAAATTCAATATTGCGAGAACAACGGGTTGCAACAAAAAAAAAGGCTTGTGTCATTTTGGCCCTGGGCCAAGGGCTTATTTAGGAAAATTATTGAAGTCCGGGATTAATTAGATTGTTAATTAGTTTTGCGTAATTAACTTTTTCGATATTGGGTTTCATTGCTTGGTTTCAATTAGAACCTTGCTGAGCATCATCGAATCATGAAAAAAACTAATAAAGTGCAGAACGATAGAAGTCACGCGCGGCATTTTACGGCTTTCTGAAAAACCGCACAACTTCGACGGGCTTTTTTAAGTTTCGGTTTGCAATCGGAGCGCTTCTCGGCCCCGACGGAACCGCGCCCCGTGGAGAAATAGTGCAACCAGCCTCTGCTGCGTTGCGCGAGAACAGCGCAGCAGAAGCAGCAAAACTTTTCTTCAACCCCTAAGCAAAAGCGAGTGCATGGTTCTGAGCCAGCCACTTCCTATGACGCCCGTTATGCGTATACGGCTCGAAATTCTTTCTAGAACAATGAAGCTAACAGGGTCACTGGATACATCTATGTATCAAAAAGCAGTCCAGCTGTATAGGCTTAGCGTAGTACAAAACTGCCAAGTCTGCGACCTCTTGGTTTTTAATTCTAGAACTCTTTTTGTCTTGGGGACACAGGAAGGGAAAGGGATTACGCTTACCAGGAAGCCGCGAGCCACACTAGAACCCGCCAAGAGCCGCATGCGGCTCGCGAGCCGCAGTTGCCTCGAGACCCAGATTGAAACTACGGGAAGCGTGCTCTTGTTTATCCATGGTCCTCTGTGAGGCTCGTGGTGATTCCCTCTGTCCACAATGCGACAGGAGACAAGGAATACGCACTTACGGCAAAGAGCACGGTCAAGGGCACAGAGCACGAGCTCTTAGCAGTTGATTCCAGTGCGCGAGCGCTGCATTGGCACCATGGCTTCGGCCTCGCGTGCGTAGCATTCGTTTTGCTCCAAGTGTAAAACAAAGCGTAGTTCTGCTTTTCACCACATGAGCCGTGTCGATCGAATCTCGAGGCAAGTACTTAGGATTCGTGATACGTATATACATGTACAGGGCGTTTGATTTTAATGTGAACACATTTTAAAAAGAGAAGGTGAGACTTAGACCAGTGCCGTGTTCCTCGTTAAATTTATAAGGCTCGGCGGGCATTATGTGACGGGATAATCGCCATTATGAGTTGGATTATGAACTAAAATCTGCTCATTATAAATTTTAATGATTTGGTTTTAGGGGTCATGTTGTGATTGCAGTATAGGTGGCAATCGCAATTAGAGGCCGGATCATTAAAAAAATGGTAAGAAGTTAATGGTTTACGAGATATTGGGAACTTTAGCAAACCGTCACCGTGTTCCGCTTACCGCACTACCGAAGCCTTTGAAGCGCGCGCCCGGGTGATATACTGGGACCGCAGGGCGCGCGCTTGAAAGCATGCTTCAAAGGCTCCGCTAGTGCGGTAAACGGAACACGGTAACGGTTTGCTGAAAGTACCTAATAATCGAACAAATTTCGCTTTTTTCCGGCCGATTTAGAAATTGCGCGGAAAAAATAAAAAGAAGAAAAGGTGCCACGAACTTTACTTACAATGACGCTTAAGGCCTGTTCGCACACTTGCGACTCTTTAGAACCGAGTGCCTTGAAACCGCTTAAAATTTCTTGGGACGCGAGAACACACTGGCACGCTGGCGCCATCTATGCGGTGAGCCTGGAACTGCATTTCACAAGAGCGAAGGTTTTGCGGGATTTCCGAGGTCAAATGTGCGTAATACCTATGAGAAAGGCTCGTTTGTAACGTTAACAAAAGTTTTTCGAGCCAAGAAAGAAAGGATGATGCGCGAGAGAAATAGAAAATATGCGGGACCGCCAAGTTTCCAATGCTACCCAATAGATGGCGACAGTGTGTCCCCTTGTCGTAAGAGATTTTAAGAGGTTCAAAGGCACTTGGTCTTAATTAGTTTTAAGTGTGTGAACTGGCCTTTAGAGAGGGACGTTGTTGTTTCAGACACAGCTTCGCTTGTGTCGTCGGTGCAATCTCCAAGGAGACGCTGTCGACATAGTGACGACATGACTGAAATGATTACGTCACCCTTCTAACCGTCGTTGTGGGTGGGGCTCGCGGAACCCTTTTTGAGCTCAATATTTAAATCGAGCGAAAAAATAAGAACGCAAAATTTTGATCGATTAATATCCTGAAAACCAACTTTTCACAATTTTGTTTTTCAACTGGTCTGACCTCTAATAGTAATTGCCGTCAATACTGCATTTGCAATGTGATCCATGGAACCAATATTTAAGAAGTCATTTAACACATTTCAGTTAATCAGCCAATCAGCTTACCATGACGATTATGCCCTCATCTACGGTGAAGACGGCACACGTCTAACTTTAACCCTTTTTAAAAAAGAGATTTTGTTCAGATTAAAATAAAGCAACCTGTATAGTAAATTGTTTCATGAAAAGGGCAATCTTGATGTCTCACACAGTGCCTACAGTCTCCCATTCATAAGCTATTTGGCGGGGGGGGGGGCGCTCTTAAAATAGTTTTGGGAGCTCAGTTTCCTTAGGACCAGGACGTAGCCATTCACAAGCTCTGCGTGCCGTCATCGAGGCCTCCGCTGTTCTTGTCAGTCGCCAGCACCCTGAAAACAAGAAAGGGGAGAGAACGACAGCGACGAGGCGAGGTGGAAGCCGTCCTGTTTGCACGGCTGATGTCCTCACTGAAAACGAACGCGCGCTCCGCAACGTTTTCGTTTCTTAAAAAGCCTGCACGCTCTTTTTGAAGTGCACACCAGTAATCGTGTCCTGTTTGTACAGCCCTTAACGCGTGGTACTCTATTTGCAGTTTTGCATCAACGGCATCTGCTACAACCGTCAGGATTGGATTGAGGAGTACCTTCCTAAGGGTTCCGTCGACATCCGTCCAGACGTTCCGCCCAAGAAATGGGTTTAAGTTAACTCAATGTACGCAATAAAATGGCGATGGAACAACCCTCGAACACTTTTTGGTCTTTATACTATCCCTAAACATGAACAACACATAGAGAGCAAAGCACTCATCTCCACGACCATTTTCTGGATCGTGCATTTCCGCTCCACGATTGCGGACACAGGAAATTCTCGATCGGCCATCGCCAGGTTGGGGAGCCGGACTATACGTGGCGCGGGGCATTCTTTGTGCTCGATCACAGTTTTGTTCTAATGCGAATAGCATTCTTTGGATACTTCACGCACTTTTCGTCTATGTATCTATCTATCTATCTATCTATCTGGCTATCTAACCTCTTACGCCGCGGGTCGATAAATAAATAAAAAAGACCGGCACCGGCTGGGATTCGAACTGTTGACCCTTTGATCAGCAGGCAGACGCGCTAACCACAGAGCTATGAAGGCAGTCATTCAACGCACTCTAAACGGTTGTTTATATCTTTACCATAGGACGCGCTTTACAGCGCTGTCAGCAGACTACCGGTGCGCGCGCGTTCCATGCACGAGGGCTAGCGAGGCTGACCGCTCATCGCCGAGCGCTGAGCACACGGCTCAGCTCTAGCTCACCCTCTCCCGCGCTCGGGAGAGGGTGAGCTAGCGGCCGTGCTCAGCCTCACGAGAGCGGAATGAGCCCTCGTGCATGGAACGCGCGCGCACCGGTAGCTGTGACAGCGCTGTAAAGCGCGTCCTATGGTAAAGATATAAACAACCGTTTAGAGTACCGTTGGTTGAGACTAGCTGAGACGCCAGAAAGTCTGGTCGGTACCATTTTGAGTGTTTGTGCGTATGGCGCGTGCTTTGCTCGCCTTCCTAAGTGACACAAACGCACGTGCTGGGCTGCGGAGATCGTGCGCAGGGCTGTGAAAGTGTCAACAAATTTAGAATCTGCCTCAAGAGTGGGCTGGCGTATCTAGAGTGTGCCGGCCACCTGACGAACGCGCATAACTCCGCACCGTTTGATGCTATTCGCATTAACGTAGATAATCATTCCCAAAGGATGGGTTCTGCTGATATTTTTTCTTTTATCGCCGAGTTTTCTTAATTTAATCTTTGTGCAAAGCTGCAGTCGCTCTGCTCGTGTATGTATCATACAAGAAGGCACGCTGTTCGTTGCAGATATAAGCACCGGAATATCGCCGGACGCGCCTCAAGCACGGCTTTAGGGGACTCTAAAATGAAAAAAAAACCTTTTAAACGCCTAGATAGGAAACAGTAGTTTTTTTTAATTTATCCACACACGAAAATTTTTCTTTTTTTTTGTGAGCAATATTTACGTTGTTAGATGCAATTTAGGTGGAGGTATAGCCCTGCTCTAGATCCCGTGCACATAACGAAAGGTGCTTAGCTAAGGCTAGGTGCTGTTTCTCGGCTCTCATCGTTTGGAGGAATGATTGACGTGTGAAATGTGCGTCAAAAAATTGTTTCTCTGTGGCCGTCATAGTATTAATACAGACAGTATTTTCTTTTTTAATGTTTGAGAAACAAATCTAGAGAGTCATTATTGACTGGTGAAGGCGAGCGTGAACATGAATACATAAAAGAAAGAATAAAACACGAGCGTTGTCCTGTGCTTGTCCTCCGTGTTTTATTCTTTCAATTTTATGGAGTCGATTTCGAAAAAATACCGAGACTGCTTTTTCCGCTTTGGCTTAAAACGATAACCAACCTGACTGCCGGCGTTTGCGGCGTGCTCAAGGACCGTAGCACGTTCAGCTCTGCTGGTTTTATATTTGAAAGTCGTCTTGCGTCCACCAAGGTGTTTCGGGGAAGATCTCTTCAACCGACGTAGTTCGCAGCAAGCAAACGTCGCAAGTACGCGCCTTCAGAAGCGCTTTGCAGGTGCTTTGTATGCCGGACTACCTGATGTCCCACGCCAACTATTTTGCTTGATCCGGCTTGATCTATTCGTTTGCGCTTGTTGATGATAAATAAAGATATTGGCTCCCACAAAAACGGCTCCGCTGCTCTTTGAATTGTGCAACCGTCGTGATTACGACTATGGTTTCAATGCGGAACGCAAGTTCGCCTGCCTGCATGGGTTGCGATGATGTCAGAATGCCGAGCTCTTAATATCTGATTAAAAATAATGTGTAGACCTCAAGGCATATCTAAAATTGAGGTCTACCCACTATCCTTCCAGTCAAAGCCAATCAGAGCACGGCGCCGTTCTTACGTCTCGCGTCTGAGCAAGAAGCGGACGACTGCTCTGCGCATGCCGTGAAGCTACCTACACAGGTAAGTATTTACGAGCCATTTGGCTGCTAGCAATAGGGCGTTCACTTCACATCAAATTTGTCCAGATATGTTCCAGTCATTTCGCTTCAACTGGCAAGTAGCCCTCAAGTTTTGCAGCGCACCTGTCCTGCCAAAGGGAATATTTTTAGGTCACGTTTTAATTGCGCGTCATGACCTCACTCTACTTGCGCGTAAATGCCATGCCGAAAAAAATGGCGAGTAAAGCTGAAAGGACGTGCATATTAATTATGTTGATTTTTAGTCCTTCCGGTTAATTTTTACCGCACATCGACAGGCACTGACAGAAGCTTGTATTGAACGATGGCTCGTGCATGATGAAACGCTAGAACGCCGCTTTCATGGTGACGTCTCGCGAGTGTCGCAGACGTTCTTAGACGGGGTTCGGAATGGCAGACGGACGCGGGCAATGGCGGACGCCGATGCGCCGCTTTTATGGCCCCGTCTTGGGCGTTGCAGACGACGATAGCCGGTGGTGCAATAGCAGACGATGCCGGAGGCTGCCGGGCATGGAGCTAGAAAGCTTCCGGAGGTGACATGACGCCACCAGAGGTGAAGCCGGGGGAGTCTTCCGGTTTGGAGGGACACGCCCCCAACGATGACCGAAACTTTGGCACAAAAAGCTGTTCTGGCCACCCTTGCGGGCGTTCACACCGACTGCAACCTCTACTTCCGGCTTCACTTTGGATTTTTTTATTTGGCTGGCTTGAGCGGTATGTCGCCTCCTTTTTTCTTACATCCATGCCGCCGCACGTCCACAAGCACGACTAGCAGGCGGTGTCTGATGCCGGACTAGGCGCCCCGGACGTTGCGACAGAGAGACAAGGCTTGCGAGCGTGTTCGACCTAAGAGCCAAGTCAATCCAGTAGTAATGGGCGGGGCCACTGATCCGTGGGCGGGCTCTAGAGCGGGCCGTGACCTCCACCTAAATTGCGTCTAACGGCATAAATATTGCTAAAAAAGGGAGGGGGTGGCCTAAAGCCCCCTGTGTAGCCGAGTTGGCTAGCCAACACTAGCTCGGAGCACGTGGAGCGACAGCTCGCGCTGCAGACCCCACGAATCAACCCCACCCCTGCCAGTTTCCATCTGGATGAGCATCGTACTGGCGTGGTGGCACGTTAAAGAGCGCAGGCTAGCGCTTGTGTCACGCTACGATTATGTGCAGCGTTGCCCACGGGTGGTGCATTTCTTCAATATATTTCCAAAAAGCAAACTTACTTTAGGAAAAAGTAAAAAATAAAGCTTAACTCCTACGGAAACGCAGCGAAGCCACCGGTCTTCAAACAGGGCACCCTATTGTTTGAAGACCGGTGGCTTCACTGCGTTTACATAAGATTTAAGCTTTTTTCTTCTTTTTTTTTTACTTTTCCCTCAGGTTAGTTCGCTCTTCACCAATTTTATAGAAAAATTGCACCACCTGCGGGCAACGCTGCACAAACTCGTAGTGCATCTGGTTACGAAACCGATTTTTGCGGTCGATTGAAAGAGCCTGGCCACTGTTTGGGACACTCTGTACAGCTGTGACATTAGACGCCCATTGAGGCAGACTAACTTTCGGCTGTATAAACAGACCAACAACACAGTTACATTAGTAGAAAAAGTCTTTTCGTAGAAAGAATCAGAAAAAAAGCGTGTTTTATTTAGGTTAAATAAATCGTTGTTTTCATATCAGTGTTACTTTAAACAATCTCCTAAAGCGCAGTAGCCCACAAGGGCAGCACAGGCACAGCTCGCTTCAGTATAGCTCACAGGGTGTGCAAAGCGGTACTCACATAGGGGAGAAATCGGCGGAGAATCGAATATGTGTGACGTCATGATAGGCGATCAAAACACAACTCCCTCTTCAGCATCGTTGTTTTACACTGTCGAGGATTTACAGGGTCAGCGTTAGCAGCCGAATCTTGCGGTCTCTACTCTTGGCAACAAAGCGGTTCTCGACAAAATACCATGAAAATAAAATTGACTCACCGCCAAACAGGTGTTGTTTATAATTGTACCACCCGAGCATTTCCTCAGCCTTCCACCGCGGAGCTGACGTCAGAGCGCCTCATCACAAACGCATCACGCCACCTGATATCCGAGCTTCGGGGGAAAATCTCATGGGATTCCCCTTTTTGAATACTGCTTTAGAAGTGTTGAGAGGTCGTCTCGTTGACGTCGTGCCATGTCGTCGGTGTTCACTGCGCCTATGAAGCTCTCGTCGTCATCGTCGTTGCTGCTGCCGGAAGGTGTTTCGAAGGGGGCTCTGGACAGGCAGTCGGTGTCGCTGTGGTTGCGGCCTGACTTGTAGATCACAGTCGTGTTGAACTCCTGCAGTCGGAGACTCCATCGAGCGAGGCGTCCTGAACGGTCCTTCAGGTTCGCAAGCCAGCAGAGCGAGTGGTGGTCGTGACAACGCGGAACGGGCTTCCGTAAAAGTACGGGCGGAACTTCGTGATTGCCCGGACGGCCACAAGAGCATTCCTTTTCAGTCGTGGAGTAATTTATCTCCGCTTTGGACAGTGTCCGACTTGCGTAGGCGATGACTCGCTTGGTGCCTTCTTGCATTTGAACCAGTACCGCGCCAAGTCCTGCGTTGCTTGCGTCCGTGTGAATCTAGATTTGCGTGTCCTGATCGAAATGTCCAAGAGCAGGAGGAGTCTTAAGTCGTCACTTCAACAAGTCGGAATGCCTGCTGCTGATACTCGGCCCGTTCGAACTTCTCGGCGTCCTTCGCGAGGTCAGTGAGCGGTGCGGGAATCGTTGCGAAATCTCGAATGAAGCACCGATAGTAGGCACACAGTCCAAGGAATCTTCGCGCGGGATTCTTGTCTGTCGCGCTGGAAATGCTGTGACGGCGCGAGTCTTCTCTGGGTCTGGGTGAACGCCTTCGTTCCTAATCACGTGTTCTAGGGACTGCAGTTCGTCATTGACGCATTGACAACTTGAGAGTGAGCCCGGCGGTCCGTATGGCTTGGGGAACTGCTCGTAGTCGTCGCAAGTGCTCGTCGAAGTCGACGTGAAAAAATTAATAGGTCGTCGAGGTGGACGAGATAGCACTGACGCTTCAGTCCTGCCAGTACGGTGTCCATGACATGGTGGAAAGTTGCTGGGGCCGTGCATAGTCGGAAGGGAATCACCTTGAACTTGTACAATCCATCCGACGTGACGAAAGCTGTCTTCTCTCGGGCCCCGTTCGTCGATTTCGATCTGTAAGTAGCCGCTCTTCATGTCCATCGATGAAAAGTGTCGAGAGTGGCGCAAGCGGTCCAGAGTGTCGTCTATATGGGGGAGTGGGTAGACGTCTTTCTTCGTCGCCGCTTTCAGCTGGTGGTAGTCCACGCAGAACCTAAGCTTTCCGTCCTTCTTAACCAGTATGGCTGGAGAGGCCCATGAACTGCTCGAAGTTTAGATTATATCGTCGTTCAGCACCTCTTGAACTTGCTACAGGATCACCTCCCTTTCTTTTAAGGAGACTCTGTGCGGCGATCGATGCGCGGGGCGCGCGTCGTCTTCGGTGACGATGCGCTGCTTCACAACGGCGGTTTGGCGCACCTCCGACGGCGTTGCAAAGCAGTCGCGGTATTCTGCGAGGAGGTTAATCAGCTGCCGTCACATCGGGCCCTGAAGCTTAGGGTAAATGTCGAGCTGAGCTGGTGACGTACTGTCTTGCTGAGATGATGAGGATGCTGCAGTAATTGCGGCGATTTCGGTGGAGTGCCAAATTTCCTCGACGTAGCCCACGGCTGCTCCTTTCCAGAGGTGTTGCGTTTCTTTACGGAAGTTCGTGATGAGGACCATAGTGCGGCCATCCTGAAGTTCAGCTACTCCTCTTGCGACGCCGATTCCTCTTCCCTGGGCCATTCAAAGGTTTCCTTCCAGAACAACTTCGCTGCAGGTAGCTGTATTGGTCACGACGGTTACGACAACACTTGATCGCGGCGGCAAATTCACGTGGTCGATAGCGACTCGGACTTCGGCTGACATTGTTTGGGATTTTTCTGAAACGAAAAAGTTGCCCGCAGAGTCAATTTGTTCTCTCCAAAATCGATGACGGCGCCGTATTCGCAGTGAAAGTCTATTCCGAGGATAACTTCCCTCGCACAGTCTTGCAGAACGATGAACTTCACTGGGCAGGTCTCACCGTAGATCTCGACGCGAGCAGTGCATCTCCCGACTGGTGCTGTGAGCTGCCGTCCGGTGGTTCGTATTTGAGGTCTATCCTGCGGCGTTGTCACTTTTCGTAGGCGGCGAGAGAGCCTCTCACTCTAGTCTGAGTAGTGTGCTCCGGTGTCTACGAGTGCCGATGTGTCGTGGCCGTCGATAATGATGTTTAGGTTGTTGGGCACCGTTGCAGAGGCGTCGTGGCGATGCATGGCGTCGGGGGAGTGGGAGAGCTCCGACGTTCTTGGAGGCTCTTTACGTCGTCCGTCCACGGCAACCTCAAATCCGGAAGTTGCCGCGCTTAGTTTTCCCGGCGGGAAATGGGAGACAGGCTGCCACGGCGCGACGGACGGAAAGGCGATGCCGAACATCGGGAAGATGGAGAACGTGAGCCTCGTGGTGCTGTCGGCGCTGGTGAAGGAGGGCAACGGAAGTATTCCTCGATGTCACAAGAGAATTTGCCGTATCTTGGGTGAGGGTCGTTCGGCGCAAACCCTCGCAGGCCCATTTGGCGGTATGGGCACCTCCGGTAGACGTGGTCAGCCTTACCGCAGTGGTAGCCGAGCGGTCGCCTCGTCGGTCGTCCGACACACGTCGGTCTTCCTTTCCGCAGCTTGTTTTGGGCGAACGTGCGCGCAATCTTCCTGGCGTCAGGTGTGCTGCGGCACTGGAGGTTCTCGTCGCGGCGGCATGGAATTCTGCCGGGCAGCTGACGGCGGTCTCCGAGCTACTGCAGCATAGGTCAAGGTGGGCTCCTCGGGTGCTGCTGCACGCTGGCAGGAGCCTCCGGTTGAATTACCCGCTGAACTTCCTCGCGTACAACTTCGGCTATCGACAGCGAAGTTGGCCGGTTGGCAGCTGGCAGCTGCTTCCTGAGCTCTTCCCACACGACGTCGCGAATGACCTCGCGAATGCCTGGGAGGCTGCCGCCAAGGTCGCAGCTAGACGGCCCGAGGGCAGCGAGGAGGGGTATTCGCTAATAGTGACTGGCTCGGACTCGCAGGGCACGCTCGATGTTCGTCGTCTCGGTGACAAAATGTTCGACTGTTGTCGGAGGGCTGCGGACAAGGCCGTCGAAGATGTTGTCTCTCACCCACCGCAAAAGGATTCGTAGCTTCTTCTCTTCTGTAGCCCGAGGGTCGGCGGGGGCACTCAGGCGCAGAACGTCCTCCAAGGTGCCGGTGACGGTCTCGTTGGGGCCCTGGGTTCAGGTTCGCAGTAGGTCTTCGTCTCTCTCTCGGCGGTGATGGTTGTCAAATGTGCCCTACAACTCGCTCTTGAAATTGTCCCACAATGTCAAAGAGGACTCATGATTTTCGTACTAATGCGTGACACTCCTCTCCAGCGTGATATAGACGTTGTGCAGGCGCTGCTCGCCGGTCCAGCCATTGTGCCGAGGCAGCGCGTTCGTACTGTTCGATCCAGCCTTCGACGTCTTCGTATAGTTCGCCATGGAACAGAGTAGCCGTTCGTGGTGCGACGGGTAGGTAAACGATGGTAGAAGCGGCTGCGGTCTGTGGCTGCTCGGCCATCGTTGTCGTCTTTGGCTTGGGTTTGTCTAGCAGAAGACCAAATTCAGGAGGCTGTCCCTGGGTGCGGTGGCTGGTTCGGGTGTCGGGCTTGTCGACGCGGATTCAGCTTTACGGGACTTGAAAAAGATCGTACCCGACAGATCTTCTGAGGTGTAAGTTTCACAGGCATAGAATGCGATACCACGCAACTCCACCAAAATGTCACGAACGACAATTATGAGGCGACGGAAACTGAAACAAACCAAACGTTTAATGGCGCGAACTTGTGCCCAAAACAAAAATTAATAAGGATAGCGTCGCAGGCGTCGATGTCGGCGAAACGGCAGGAGCGAACGCTGGGGCGAGACTGACTCCGCTCGCCATGCGGAGTCCCCAATGTGCCCGCGTGGGGACTCCGCATGACAGACGAGAATGTTTTCGAACTTACGAGAACGCCAAGTTGAAAGAATAAATAAAAGAACATTCCTCTAACTAGAATCGAACCTAGCCCTTCCGCGCGACAGTCAAGCGCGGGGTAACCAATCGGCCACGCACGCGCTCGCTTGCCGACGGGCGTGACAATATTGTGCGTTTTCATGTGGTTTCTATGCTGCCGTGGATGAAGCAGAAGCTAGTCAACTAACCTCATAGTTGTAGTTTTGAAGCATCCCGTATCCAAGCGAAGAATAAAAATTGGAATGTGAGTTTGAATTTGAACTAGTTGTGACCACCGTCACCGGGGCTGTAAAGTCAGGTGCCATCCAAATCGAATTGAGGGTAGCGGATTCCACAAACCGAGAAGTTCTCGAGGCTTGTATGACGTCATCAGTGACGTTTTAAGGCTTCCCCCAATCACTTTTAGTTTAATATATTTGAAATTACGGAGGCTCAAAGCGTCTGCGGGCGCCGTTCATTCTCTTCACCCCGTCACATATTGCCTTTGGTCTGCAAGTTTTTGAACACCTGCGGAGAAACACGAACTGGCTTACGTCTGAAGTACCGTGGCGAAGTGCGCTGAACCTGAAATTTCAGTCAATGACTTTGTACGTCTGACGTCGCCGCTCCAAACAAGCTGTTTCTAGGGTCACTGCTGTGAACAAGTATACATGGGACTGAATTAAACTCCGATAGAACCATCGTTACAAAATCGGAGGTGGAATTCAAACGTCTAAAAAGAATAGATATGGGAAGCCTAGATCGCGCGCTTTCCACGACACAAGTTTGCTGAGCATTGGCTGCTTCTAAAATATTCGCGACGGCAACTTCCGGTCTTCGGGACATCACGAAATGTTTTCCGCTCCAAAAATATCGATCGAGAACTGACCGGTTTAAGTCGTGCTCACTCTTTTTTTTTGTGGTCACGTGTTGTTTTTTGTGGTTTAGACACAACCACCAAGTATAACCAAAGTTGTGGTCATGGAGAGCACACACTCTGTATTAAAAATTTAAACAAAATGTGGTACCCATTTGTTACGGCTTATAAAAAGCTGCAATTACGTTGACTGAAAAAGAAAGAAGAAAAAAGAAAGAGGGGCACAGGGAACTGGAAGCACTTTGTGCATGTAATGCCTAATTATCAACATGGCGTCGTGTCGCGAGAATTGCGTGCTGGACGGCTGAACGAAGCTGACTGAGCGATGGCGGTGGACGACGGGCGTGACAGCTCTACTTCAGAACTGTTGTTCACGATACCGGCAAATCTGTCTAGCTTCGAAACAGAAATGGTTTATCGATCAGAGCAATTATGATTTATCCCGCACGACACCCCCGTCTACGAAGCTGAATCGCACGAAGACGTTGCCGGGTCGTCGCCACTTCTCCTGGCTGAAGAAATCTCTCGTCTTACAAACACGAATTGGTAAGAGCTTGAAAAACATGCAGACGTCAAGTACGAAATGCTTGACTTTTGGGCTTTCCGCTCGACGTTCGACGTGTGTGTTTTTCCTCTGCTTCGCATAACCAAAAAACCAACAAAAAAAGAAACGAAAAAAAAACGCGGTTGTGTGTAGTAACGTAGGTACCGGCAACTCTGTCCACTTCTACATTTCTTCTTCCTCCCCAGTTCAGTTTCACTTTGAGTTTCAAGCAGTTACGTTTTTTTAACCTTATTCGAAATAGACGTGACGCTGTAACAAAATATTGAATTGAGTGATCTTCTGGCATCATATTAAATCAACAGACAAAATAAAAGGGGGTGGGGGTGGCGTTAGTGTTTCTTTAAGAATCACGGGGCGTTGCGAGTTCCGTGCAGCCTATCATCGCTCCTAAACAAATTAGAATACTGCACTAGCCTACACGAACGCAGAAAGACGAATCAAGAAGAAATGAGCATCAACATGAACGTAAAGAAAAGCAGGGCGTGTGCCCTGCCCTGCGTTTGTTAGAGGGTAACTCCGGTACATTTTCTTCATTTCAAAGGTACAAAAGCTTTCCTTCTTTCTTTTTTTTGTGAGTGAAGTGTTCCTGAATTACGACATGTCATTTTTTCTGGATGCCTTGCGGAGATTTGTAGATACCTTATCTGAAAGTTTTGTTTCAGGGGTCTACGGCGAAACCGAAACTACCGGCTCGAGCATGCAACGCTTGTGAGTAGCTCCAGCGTGTGACGCAAGGTTCGTACCGTCAGTACCGCAAAACGAACAACTGGCCTTGTCGCAAGACCAGTTCCGATCTGTCAGGTAAGATGCTACGGCTGTTCTACTGCTTTGCTTCGAAGATATCAAACATCCGTAGCAAATATTAATGAATATTCACAAAGTTGCCTGCCGAAATCGATTTCGCTACGATGAACGCAGGCTCAGAATGAGCCCTCACTAATCGTCTGAGAACTACGATCTTGGTGGTGTGCACTGCACGTTTCAGAAACCTAGTGGAAGCTGATCATAAGCTGGCGCTGAGCAAGAATGGATTAAACTATGGCCGCCAGTGAATGCCTCATTCGGCACCACGACGCGCTTGAGCGAGCAGGGAGTCAGTAACCTTCGTGCGCGATCGCTGTGGAGACGCTTCCAAACAACGGCCGCTAAAACATTACATAACAAGCAGAACTCCTCCGCTGGGACGGCTTGAAACGCAGCATGAAAAGACACCGAAAGAAGCGGCAGTACGAACAAGTCACCTTCTCGAGTGCGAACCCGACATCGGGGCACAAGGTTGCTTGACAAACAGCCAACCCGTTCAATGCACACTGGGAAGCTGGTGGTAGATATTTTTAGTATCGGTTTTAGAGTGGTTTGCGGTTTGCCATTACTGTAATAATTTGGCACTGCTGGTATTTAGTATTCGTAAATTGATATCAGTGTTGTTGTTTTTTTCGTTCAACTTTTGACGGGATTTACTAGGAGTTAAAATATTGATTTTTTTACGCCGTAAATTTTAGAACGTTTTTATACGCTTGGATGAACGGCAGAAATTAATTTTTCATATTTATACATTAATAATTCCTTCGGGTAGTCGTCCGTGACCTGACGTGTAACTCCTACTGCCAGCGTTTATATTTTTAGTTTTCTTTGAGTATTGTCAGCGTATGCTGATTATGTGTATTGTACTTTATATAGAAATACTTGGACACATGAGTTACAAAAGAGAGAGACAATTTAACTTAGAGCAACTCTAATGACGGTGCTGCCAAGAGTACGATCTCGATGACCGACCGCGAGGTGCTCCAACGTTCATTCAGTGCGGTTGAGATTCCCGCTATCTACTCTTTTTTTTGAGAATCGTTACGGGATAGTTCTTATGAGTCAAATAACCTTTCCAAACTTCCGTAGAAGAAAAAAGTAACCTTAGTTTTCTTAATGAATTAGGCAGGGTTGTTAAACCCGGAAAGGAAATGTCTTTCTTCAAAGAAAAAAGACCCATGGTAAAGGATTCTCATATAACTATATTTTTTTTTTGTCTGAAATACGGAACTACCAAAAGGTCAGTTATGACGTATTGTGGTTGAGCAAAAAATAAAATAAAATACCTTTGGGGTATTACATGGAATTGGAATCATACGTGGCAAGCAGAAATAAAAGGTAGTACATTTTTTTTTCAAGTACTTAGACGTCGTTTAAATCGCACAACTATAAAAGAGCAAGTGATTCGGCTTGTTATCGATCGTTCATTCTGTGAGCTTGTCGATTGCGCGCAATGCGATGTTTGCTTTCACAGTTATGTGGAATCTTAGCCTGAGAGGTAAGAAGTCAGTTACAAATTAGTTTTGAAATATTACGGCGTCGGTGTTTGTATCTCTTTATGTTAATGTATGAAGTTGTGTATTTGACTTTGACATTACAACACAATGCACCTTACAATCAATCATCTGCTAGGTCATATTTTAACTTATCCGTGCGTCTCTTGATTCAATTTCATTGTTAACGACAATAGACACTGTCAGAATGAGAACGACAAGGCGTCTCTTTCGAATGCCTGACCTCCACCACATGCTCGTTGTCTTCCTTTGCGATTCGATTGCTCATGCATACTCGAAGCTCACGAGACGTCGAAGTAGTATTGAAGAAAAGAAGCTCGCGCTAGAGTTTGAAGAACTGAAGGACCTTTTTGCCGTTGTTATCCTGTTAGTAGTATAGAATCAACTTTTCGGTGAGGCATACTTACATGTCACGTGCCTATTTTGTGCTGGACATCAGCAGTGGATCAAGGCATAACACAGTCGTAGCTATACCTTGTGTCACATTTGGTTGAACTCACCGTAAAGGGTACAAGCGCAAGCCCCTCGCTTTGATCGCTCTTGGTATGCACGAGTGTTCGTGCGCTAAGTCATAGGCTATGACTAAGTGTATCAGCTAAAGCGGCCGCGCAACAGTACTGTGTAGGAAGG